>JAQFXV010000152.1:0-32988 GCA_034694065.1 Camisia spinifer
GTTAAATAAAGACTGGCTCTCGACTTAATTTATTTGTCTTATTTGGCTCTTTAGCATAAAAAGGTTGAGAAAGCCTGCTCTATAGTATTCAAATAATTGATCACTTTCTCCAATAATATTATTATTTTGTGCCATTTTCTAAGGTTAGGGACATTTTGAGAATTTTGAAAAAATTAACTAGCTTAATTGACTATAAGTTTCTAATAACTTTTTAAAAGTATATTATTGTATCGAGACAATTAATAATATCTAATTTTTCTAACCTAAATATATCGAACTATACTCTACTTTCAAGTTTGTTTAATAAAATGAAAAACTCTTTTCGTTTTTATGCATAACTTATATCCAAATCAATAGTAAATTCTCAAGTTTTTCATAAAATTTCAATTTCCTGCTATTTTTTTTTGCTTGTCTGAATGTTATGAATATCTGTACGTTAAGATATGATTTAAAGTGCTCTAACTTTAGTTATTAAACTTCAGATTATTATTGAAATCTTTCTCCCTAAATATTACAACTAATAATTTATTTGAAATAACTTTTTTTTCTTTTGCTCACATTTTGAAATCATTTTTGAGTCAGAATTGCATTTTTAAATGCATGAGAATTCAAATTAATTTTTAAAAGAGAGTTTTGAGTCTAAGTAAAGATTTCATTTATAAGGCAATAAAATAACAAATTCAGAAACTCAGCGCTCGATTCAAACATATATTTAAGTATTTAATATCAAAGAGAGACAAAAACTATTTTTATATTTTTTATAAATAAGATTAAATAAAAATAAGTTGCATTACAAGCAATGAAAGTGAGCTTAAATTGAGGGCTCATTATATTATATATTGAATTGAGTATGAATTGAAAACAAAGGGAAAGGCAATGGTATGAATGGTTAGTATGAAATGATATGGAAAAGAGGCGGTCATTAACCCAACATTGACTCAATTGGCGCTCGAGTTGGGCTTTCAGACGAACTCGCATTCAATCCAATAGTTGTCAGCAAATAATCAACGCTTTCAAACCATTTCCTTTTATTAGTTATACAATTATTTATTTTAAATTATTTTTTCAAACAATTATTAAATAAATGAATTAATTAATATTTTTGTAATAATTATTATTAATTTAAAGGTTTACAAAATGAGTGAGTAATTAATCAAATGTTAAATTATTTGTTAATTTATTTCTAAACTTGAGGTTATTATTGAAATTGTTGTTGAAATGAATAATAAAAATACTATAAAATACTATTCAAACAATTAAATGGATTAAAAAGTAATTTATTGTGAATATGAATGAATTAAATTAAATGAAAGCATATTTGGCGCGAATCTGTTTGATTGCAAACTTTGAATTGAAGGTCATTTAAGAATAAAGTTTTCATTTGATTGCGAATCATATTAAAAATGTAAAGATATTTGAGTGTAAGTGTTGTTGTTTTGATACAAATGTGAGTCAATGTTAACAATATTATTGAGCAATAGTTGAGCGCATGTATGACTCGATCTATGCGTTTTGGCATTAATCAGATTCACTCCTTTTTATAGCATTGCATATAACATATACGGTATTTATATATATGAATACACTATACTGTGAAATGTAGACAAATATATATATATATATATATAACTAATTGAATACATAAACAAATTTGTGACGCATTTAAGTCTTTAAACAGTTGAATGTCAAACATTTGGATTTATTTTCCAAACTATTAATTTATTTATGCTTTGAATCAATTGATTTCGTTATTTAAATAAATGAAAACCCAATGTCATTATCACAGGATTTAAATAACGGCGAAGAAGAAGATGATAAGGAAGAGGAATGCGGTCAAAGTTCGGGAACCAGTGTTTGTGGTTATGATGGAGACTATGATAACGATAATGAAACCATTTGTGAAGAATTTGAATGCGATTTTGAAAAACTTTTATATAAACATAATGTCAATGATAATAATAATAATTGTGAAAAATTGAAATGTTTTGATCAGAAAAATAATTGTAAAAATATTAATAAGGAATGGATTTTTGTGGGCAGTACAGTATTGTCCCGCTGGACAAATGGTCTCTTCTATTTAGGACTCATTGTTCAGGTTATTATTCAATCAATTAATAATACTATACCTATATATTTACTTAACTTAATAATTATTATTTTAATTTATAGATTGATTGGATATCTGAGAAATGTTTGATTCAATTTGAAGACAGTTCTATTTATTGGACACGTTTCGAAGATCTTCATAAGCAGTTGTCAGTGGACTCAGTAATGGCTGATTCAGATATATTGTGTGCCATTTGTAGAGACGGAACCTCTCAAAGGCCTAATGAAATAGTTATTTGTGATGTTTGTAATCAAGGATATCATCAGAAATGTCATAAACCAAGAATTGGTGATGAAATACTAGAACCAGATATTCCCTGGACTTGTCGTCTGTGTGTCTTCGCGTTGGGGACTAAAGAAGGCGGCGCTGAAAAGAATGGTATTATTGGAAAAGCACTTAAATTAATGAAAAGAGAACTCTCATATGATTTAAATGAATTAAATTGGGATGAATTGCATCAAACAAATAGAGAACACAGATATTGTTACTGTTCAGGTGATGGCAATTACTACTCAAAAATGCTTCAATGCATTCAATGTCTTCAATGGTTTCACGAGGGATGCATTCAAGCATTGGAAACACCACTACTATATGGAGACCATTATTACACATTCAAGTGTGCGGTTTGTAATAAAGGAAAAGAGTTGTTAAAACGAATTATAATGAAATGGAGTGATATGATAGCTCTTGTCATTAATAACCTCGCACTACAACATGAAAAACGCTTTTTTGACCTCAACTTAGAAATAGTAACTTTTGTTCAGAACAACTTTCATATGTTGAAACTGAGCGAAGATATCAGTAAATTAACTGAAGATGAATTGATTGCAAGAATTTCAGCCGTTCTTAACGCCAATGAAAATAGATTTATTTGTGGTAAAGAAGTGAGGAAAAAGTCGAGTTTATGGGCTTTACGTTTGCCGTTTCCTTTCGAAACCCCATTGATATTTGCGCCGCCCTTTGCTTTACAGTCTTCCTCATCAAACACAACATCTCCCAGTTCTTCACCGCCTTTTCCTAATAATTTAAACTGTTTGTCAGCACCCAATTCACCGAATGGAGTGTTAAACACACCACTAATGTATGGCGCGTGTCGAAAGGGCGCCACTAAATGGCCGTCACCTAAAGTTTGCGCAAATCAGTTAACTATTAAAAGAGTACAAAAGAACGGGCGAAGCAATAGCTGTAGCTCTAGTACAGGCAGTAATAGTTGTAATGCAAGTACTTTTAGTTTTAGCAGTCGTTGCAGTCAAAACACTTCATCTAAAGCTTTACATAAATTGAAAGCAAATTCTTATAATTCAAAAGGTGTTAAACGCCAGAAATGCGTGAAAAGAGTGACAAAGTTTCCGCCGTCTGCTATCAATTCTGACAGTTCTGATGTGGATATTGTCTCTAATTCTACGATAGAATCTTTGGATGCAGTAATACCTCCGCCAAAGAATTTTGAGGGACATAACAATCCATTTTTAGACACAGATCATAGAGTGCTTCGAAACTGTTTGGAAATCGCAAACAAAAAGCGATCTTCAACTGAAAGTCAAAATCAGTTAAGCCGACAATCGACTAATGATCTATCGGTTAATAGAATCTCATTTAAAACTGAGCCACCATTTAATGGTGACATTCAAATGGATATCAATACAACTTCTCCTAAAATGGAATGCTTTTTGGATTCTGGAAATCAACGCAATGAAAAGTTTAATATTTTGGCCCAAAGAGTAAAACCTGACGGAAAAGTTGAATATTTATTGGAATGGAATGATAACAATGATTTGAATTCAATTTAAATACTTATCGAGTTATTTAACTATTTAAGTATATAAACAGTATATACAATATATTTTCATTTAATCTATTTTTTGTGAGATATTCTCATAATAATTATTGATAGTGTTTCCATATTTTTATTTTTATTTGTTATTCAATAAAATTAAAGTTTTAAATACTTATCAGAAAAATTTAATTAATCAATAATTAATGATTTCTAAACATATGTTTGTATTTTAGCACAAGTTTTACTTTCGAAACAGATTTAAAATAAGTGTTTGATATTAATACAGATTTGAAATTACGAAAATATTAGTAATTTTTAGTTGAGTGGTTTTCAACACAAAACTACTTCTTATACTCAAAGGATTTCAGTTACGTTCACATAATTCTTAATTAAGTTGGAAAAAGTCCAATAACATAATGCATCACAATTTAAATTAATGCTTTATAAAAGTCGGCAAAAATATTCTAAAAATGGATCAAAAACTAAACTTGAGTCAAATAGAGTGAAAAGTTTGTCCCAAATCTCGAGTCATCAGTATTTTAAAAATTCTATTCAAATAACTCAATCAACAATACATTTCAAAATTGAAATTTTCGAACTTGTTTCGAATTTTGCACCATTTCTTTGATATAAAAAAGCAGTCATTTTGCTCTTTAAATATATACTATTTATTAGACTCAACCGAATTGCTTATCATAATATCATATTATATTAAAAGGTTTCAAATTATGAAAGTTGAATAAAATATTTATGAAATATATACAAATTGAACATAAACATAGGCATTGCTTATAACTTATGCATAATCTACATACTACGTTACACTGTCCGGGAGAAGAGAGTCTAGAGCTCAACGAATTGTTCATGCAATATAACGTTAAAAACAGCGTAACATGGGGTGGGAGGGGATTAGGAAATTGGCATTTGAGCGTAACGTAGTATGTAAATAATGCCTTATTTCATTCATTCGTAGCGTTTATACAATTTTCATATTTATCAGCGTTTCATAAACAATATTTTAATTAATTAATTATCAATAAATAATAGAAAATATGGTTAAAGGACAGCGAACTAAAGGAAACACTAAAGTATTCATATTTTATCAAAATATTTACTAAATATATTTTATAATTGATGTATAATTAAAATTAATTAATATTAAACTTTAATTTGTATTAATTATTATCTGAAAGCCTTCGAGTAGTGGCCGTTCGGCTCAATTGTTGGCTTCTTCTGGTTCTGATGCAAACACATTCATCGGATTTTCTTCCCTTTCATCCAATAATGATAATGAAGACGAAGAGTTTTCAATAGATCCAGACTTTAGAGTAGTTTTTAAGAAAATGGATAAAAAAGATTGTGTCACAAAAATTAAAGTATTGAAGCGTTTGTTTCACTATTTATAAAATAACTGTCTATTAATTTAAATTAAATAAATTTCAGGCACTCCAAGAATTTACACAATTAGTTAAAGATAAATCAGAGCCGAGTATCAGATCAGTTATAAAGCATTGGTCAAGAATTTATACCAAACTTGCGATCGTATGAACTCTTTATAACTCTAATAAACTTTTATGTAATTAAATATTTGATAAAAATTGATTAATTAAAAGGATTACGACTGGAGAGTAAGAGAAGCGACGCATAAATCTCACGAACAATTAATGATAAAAATTGGCAGAAATATAGCGCCACATCTGAAGCAATTGATGCCAATATGGCTGACGAGTCAATTCGATTGTTACTCTCCTGCGGCCACCGCTGCTATCAATTCATTCAACTGTTCATTTCCTGCTAATAAAAAATCTGATGTTTTGACCTTTTCTAAGGATTCTATCATTAATGTGAGCAAAAGATAATTGGTTTTGTTATTCAATTAATCGAAAATTCTTTTGTTTTTTTAAATAGTATGTTAAAGATATGTTATTGAATCAAACCATTCAAACTGTTGGAGAAAATTCGTAAGAGTTTTAATGCGTTTTTCTTTAGCAATCATATTAAATACAATGTTTTTGAATTATAATTAGAGCCAATCCTCAGGACAACCAATCGAAATACAATCGTCTCATTTCGAACTGTTTGCTTGGCTTGAATTCTCTTATTAGTTGTCTTCCCAGCGATTCTTTGGCTGAATGCGAACAATCATTACTAGAATTGGTTAATAATAATAAGTTCTGGAAATTCGCTAAATCTAATGACCCTTTGGTTAGTTTTCATAACTTGAAAATCTATCTCCAATCAAATTTTTTAGAATTCTAATTAATTTTTCGCATAAATAATTAACTATTTAGATAAAGTCTTCGTTCTATAAACTGATTTCATGTTTTGCTCAATATATGCCAAATATATTCGTTTCGAATGCCAGTAAAGTTTGTTCCCTAAGCCTCGGATGTCTTGATGAAAGCGATCCTTTGGTGGCCTCATCTGTCTGGGAATGCGCTTTATTTGCATTGATTAAAATCGACGTAAAAATTAAATTACAACTAATAATATTAAATACGAAACTTTTAACTTTTTTTAAATTATGAGAACAGGACAGTTGGAAACACGTTAACTTTCGAAAAGCATTTTACCCACAGTTTCGAGCAATTCTACGAGAAGGCGGTCGAGGAAATGCTTGTGCAATATTTCCAAATCTTCTACCATTACTCACTCGAATCCCTTACGAATCAATAGAAGACTTGATTAAATTTCAAACTGAATTTTTCATTTTTCTTAGAGAAGGGTCAGTATTACTATAATAGAAATCTTGATTCAAAACTAATTTTTTGTTTTCATTAATTCAGTATTGAAAAGACATGTTCTAAACAAAGTGAGTGCAATGCTATCATCAAAGCTTATATGGAATGTTTGCGTTATTCTATTTCATCAAAAGCTATTACTAATGATCAACAAAGAATTGAATTTCAATCTTATCTCGTAAATAATGAGGTATTATTTCAATGACTTATTTCTTGAATATTTTAATTAATTGAAAAAATATTTTTCATAGTTATTATTACTTATAAATGAGTCGATATCAGGAAGTGATTCACTTTCAAAGTCTTCATTATTCAATGATATCGGTCTTCTTTGGCTGTATTTGAGAAAAGAAGAGAATTCAACGGATAATTACCATAATTTAATAATTACGATAAGCAGTGCCTTAAGTCAGTTGTGTTTATCAAAAATAAAAGAGTATGACTATAAAGCGTTTCCTCGTATTTCTCGTTTGTTCTTAAATTTATTCAGTAATTCAAATGTGAATAAAAAGGATAAAAGGATTCGATTTCGCAGAGAAAGCGATGAAGATTTGAGCAAAACTGTGCAAAATATAAAATTAAATGATTTGAGTAGTGATGAAACCGCAACTGTTCTTCTCAATCAAATTACCAAAATTGTTATTGAAAGCTATCATTCAGATAACTATAAATACAATTTTTTAGAATTATTGCACGACTTACTAAAGTTACACACTTTGGAAACACTTTCTGTATTATTCGATTCAACTAATAATGATTGTATTGAGAAATTTTGGACAATTTATGTTAAAGTTTGGTTCGAAACTCAAAGACTTAGTCTTCCGACAAATGAGAAATTGAAACAAATTAAAACACTCGTCGATATTTTCCTTACATTGAATTCATTGACTGATGAAAAACAAAGAAAGTTTTCATTATTAGATGCGGTCTCATCTCTATCAGACCCTTATATACTCGAATCGTTATTCTCTACTATATGTCAATTGAATAATAAACGTTTGAATGAATGGCTGAAGTCTGAAAACGCTGGAAAAGCAATATTAAAAGAAACTTCAAATCTTATACATCATTGCATTGAAATGAATGCCTCTTCAGACAGAGATTCCGATATTCTTTGGAAATTAATAAGTCATTGCTTTTCTGTTAACTCTATTAATAAGCAATATATAGAAGAAATCATCGATAAATTTAGAATTTCTCTTCAAAACAGCCATTCAGTGCATAAAACTGAATATTTAGTTGACTTTACGTGTAGACTCGCCTCACAATTGTTTTCAAGTTATGATTTGTGCACTTCTTTGACATCAGCTAAAAATTTGTTGTTAACTATATTTTCACTAAATTGTCGTTTTTCTGATGAAAACAATCAGTTATTAAATGCATGGAAGAGTGGAGTGAAAGTCATTACACAATCAAACGGAGCGTATATGAGTGAAGACGGAATTATTACTAAACTTGCGCTTCAGATTAGGTCTCGATTACAGGGAAATATCAGCTCTTTAGAGAAGTATTTGAAAATTGATTTGAAAAGATTCGCATTTTATTATAAATTTATTCATTGAATTTTTTAAGTGCAAAATTGGTGTTTAACTGTGCGTTCGAACTGATTGACACAATTCACGAAACAATCAATTCATTTAATATTGAAGACGACACCAAAGTCTATGTTTTGTCTGATCCTAATATATCATTACTTTTAGATCTAATGTTTTTGTCAGGTTCTGAATGGCAAGAGTTAGAAACAAAGTGTGATTTGTCTGTTATTCATTTTGATTGTTTAAATAGTAATACACTTTTTGATCACAAAAACTGCAATATCTTTGAAAATGATTCGATCTCTCAAAACATTTGCATTCCATTTGTTTATTCTGCTCTTTCGACAACTTATTTACTGGAAAAGCTCGTAAGAGATAATTCTTATAGTGAACTAAATCCTGAATTGGTTGAAGTGATTGCATCTCAAATGAAACATCTATTTATGGCGAGCGCTTACGTCTCATCTAAATCAAAATTATCTAAATCTAAAGATATTTTAATGATTTCATCAATTTTAAAAGAGCTTCTTTTGAATATTATTCAATTAACTAAAAAAGAAAATTTAAATATGAAAATCGGACAATTATTACTCGAAAAGTTAGTTAAAGTCACTTAAAATGTATCAAAATTCTAGTTTTCTTAACTTTTTTTTCAAACTATAGTTCCCTAAAAGATGGACAGCTTTACACTCAAGCTTTGGGACACTTTATTGAATATTTTGTAGAGTATAAAGACCTCAAATTTAAGCCAACACTAGAAAAGTCAGTTTAAAATTAATTCAAAACATATGTTTCAATTCACGTCAATTTTTTTATTTGGTTTAGAATTAATTATAACGAAATAATAACATTTCAAAAATACGTGTCACGTATCGAACAAACGATTTTGAATGATATTTTGATTCAATCATTGAATGCATTTCTATGTTGTGAAGACTTAACGGCATTACATGAAGGGATCGGAAATCTCGCAATTCTTGAGTCATGTCTAAGATATAGTGACTCTCAATCAGAAACTTCTACTGAAACCGTGACTTCAATTATGGAGACATTTTTAGGACTAAAATCTTCTAAAATAGAGCTCTTTTATTATAATAAGTTAGAAAATTATTTAAATCAAAAGAAATTTTTCATTGCAATAATTTTCTATTTATTTCAGAAATATTGAAGCAGAACATGATTTACAATTTTTCTGTTTAATTATTGATACTTTTGCCACAATTGTTAGCAAATGGGCTAATGTTTTAACTCAATCGCATTGGGATTTAATCCTCTGTTCGACAACGTCTTGGATTATTGTGAGATTTTGAATGATTCATGTTTTCAAATAATGCTCAATAAAATTTAAATGCTTTCAGAACTTCATCCGACAGAAAGAAAAACTATTCAAAAGTTTTCGGATAATTATTTTCGGCGCAAAAACTTTGAATTTGGTTCAAGTTATTAACAAAACATTCGATGAATTAAATCAAAGTCAAGATATCGATAAATATCCACAAAATCTTTTGGAAGAATGGAATGAATTCCACTCCAAAAATATATTTGGAATTTTGATTCCATTTTATATTGAAATATGTGGTAATATTTTTATGATTTGACACTAAATATTTGAAGTTTATTAATAATCAGTTTTCTCTGTGCAGAAAATAAATTGACTTTTTATAGCGAAATATTAATAAATAGTTTTGCAAAATCACTGGTTTCGTCACCAAATTCTGTGATAACAGAATTATTAACTCAATTACCAAATAAAGAATCCGTTTCAGTGCAAAGTCTCGCGGATGAGAAAACTTATGAGATATTATATTTACCCGCAGATAAAGAAAATTGTTTGAATAATATTTGTCCATTACTAATAAATAACTATCAACCGATTGCTATCGCATCACATTCTTTAGTTTTAAAGTAAGTCTAGATTTTGATGAAATTTCAGTATTCATGTAACTTATATGAAATATTCTATTTATAGATTAATACCAATTATAATGAGTGGTGTCACTCAACCGGACCTTAATAGAGAAGAAGAGGAAACGCTTTTGTGAGTTCAACAACTTATTTATTTGAAGTTCTATAAAGTATCATGTTTTAAATAATAGAATTATTCATAACTTATTGTTTTTATTGAAAGGTCTCCACCAAAAGCTTTATTATCAGTTCTACAAAAAACCGATAATATTGTTGATTCCATGTTAGCCGAGGTTCTAATCGGTGACTGTTTTTGTGTCGTTGAACCTGAAACTGATTCATTTACGTATACATTCGCTTATTTATTAATATGGATCGAAATATTGGAAATTTTTTCTAATCTTTCCGATGAAACGCGTTCACAATTCGCCGCTTTCTTAAGACAATCGACTTATTTGTCGCGATTATTAGAAAACTTGTTCCGTTTGATGCCATTGTCAACAATTGATTCTCAAACATCAAGTTTTCCAGACTTTCCTGAAAAGCCTATTCTTTCAATGGCTAATGATTTGGGTTCGATTGAAATCCAAAAACTTTCGTGTTATCTATACTTTTCGATATTAAGACGATTACCGGCGTCTGTGAGGCAGTGGTGGAACAATTTGGATAGAAAAACATCTGATGTCGTCAATAAGTAATTCTAATCCATTCATATCAGCATTCATTTAATTCATTTTTATAATCTCTCTATAGATTTACATCAAATTATTTCAGTGGAGTTTTATGTTCTCAAGAATTAAATGCCGTACAAAAAGCAGATATTTCTAAGTTTAAAAACATGTTAGTCAAAGCCCGTCCCTCTGCTCGAGAAGTTTTAGCCACTTATACAATAGAGGAAATTACAATTGAACTTTTGATTCAATTGCCACAAAACCATCCTTTAGGACCTGTTAGTGTCGACAGTGGAAAAAGGGTTGGTGTGAGTGGTGTTCAATGGAGAACATGGCTCTTACAGTTGACTACTTTCTTAACACATCAAGTAATTAAACCATTGCTTTTAAACTATAGAAAGCTATGAATCATTTGCTCTAAAATTATGATTATTTATAGAACGGATCAATTCTTGACGGTTTAATATTATGGAAAAGAAATATAGATAAACGTTTTGAAGGTATCGAAGAGTGTATGATTTGCTTCTATGTATTGCACGGAACGAGCTATCAATTGCCTCGACTTCAATGCAAATATTGCAGAAAGAGATATCATTCAGCATGTCTTGTAAGCAATGATAACATATATTTAAACTTAATGTGAATATATACTTAATCTAATGAATAATTAAATTAAATAATAGTACAAATGGTTCAGTACAAGTAATAACAGCACGTGTCCGCTCTGCAGAAATCTATTTTAATATTTTTATCAACTCTTATTTCATATACAGGTATAAGTTTATGCATTATTGTTATTAATTTAAATTTTGTACTTTAAATAAGGGATTTCCAAATTATTACACTATAATTGACTCAAAATATAAAATAAAATTTTATTTAACTTGTAAAATTGGTAAATAAATGGAATGTTTTATAATTAAAGAGCTGTTAAACTTATTGATCAATATTTAGATGCTATTAAAGTACTTGATATCAAGTTTGTGTCACACCTTTTCTCGCGATTAACATATTAAGAATGGGATGTTTTTTGATATATTCGACAGCCTTTTTATGAGTGACCATTGTAAAGTCATAACCATTACATTGAAGTATTTTATCACCCATTCTAAGACCACACCTCCAGGCGGGCCCCTCTTGGCTCACATCTGTTACATATATGCCCTTTAATTATAATAACGATTCATTTAATATTCATTTTATCAAACATTTAATTCAATTGATTTACATTATCAGTAAAAGCTTGTGGTGATTGACGAAAGTCCTGATCAATTCCACCGCCAATTTTGAAACCACTTTAATATAATCATTAATTTATTATAGAATTGAGTCAAACTTTATTCCAAATACTAATTAATTATAAATATAATAAATATTTACCACTTTAATAATTCCCGACCCGATTCATCATAACTTATTTCTTTTGTCAATTTTATTGGAATCTATTATTTAAATCAATTTTTATTAATTTTTAAATCAAATTATTTCTGAAAATTGAAGATCTGATAATTCGAGAAAAAGAAGGGCTGTGTTTATGACATAAATCAAAATTAATGTTAAATCAATGGCAATAACATCCAAAGCAATGATTCCAAATTGTATTCAACTGTCAAATTATTTTTTTGGAATTTTGGCTTTGGATATATCATAGCTATCAATGGATTATAATTTAAATGAATAGACATTAATATTAATCAAAATCAATAATATTATAATAAGTAAAATACTGACAGATAAGCATTCAATAGCAGTTCCGGCCGTGTGTTGAAACGTCTTTGACATCTCTTTATAATTATTAAACTCTTAATTAATATTTAAAATTATAATTCAAATATACATTTATCACCAGTATATCGATTATTGATTTAATCTGTATTTACAATCAATCAAATCATTGAATTATATTAATATTGCTGAATATATTAAGTTTAACCAAACCTAATGTTTCTGTCAATCGACTAAACAATGTTTTGATAAATGTCCATAAACTATGTTTAAATATTTGATTTGAGAAAATTTTTATTATTAAAGAGGAAGATAGAATACTAAAGCTTTTTATGCTTTTATTAGTAGACAGTAGAATCTCAGAAGAATCAAACAAGTTTTGAAAACTTACCGTAAGTTAATAATGATATTAAATTACAGTAAGTTAATCACAAACCAATAATACATGTTTTTGAAAAAATTAGTTCAGTAAATAAATTATTTGTAACATGCTAAATTTTTTCATTGAGTTATCTGTTATTCGATTGTTTTATGAACAAATATTCTGGTATAAGTTATTTTAAAAAATTATACTGAATGCCTTGTATCAAAACAAGAAAATATTATTTTGAAAATGGAATTACATAATTGCATTGCACATATTTCAAAAAAATTTATTCTGATATTCTATAACTAAGTAACTTAGAATAGAACTTTTTAACTGATACAAAACTAACAGTTATTTGAAATGCCCGTTATAAAGAATGTGTCAAAATTCACCAGATTTTATTTATTTTTTCTCTTGAAAAGTTTCAAAATTTAATTAAAAGGCGGATCACAAGCCCTTTTTAATACTAAATTTCATTGCAATAGGCTTAACTCAAAACACTTAAAATTAAAATTCTGAAACTTTTGGCATAAAATAGAGTTAACTTTTATATCACTCATATTTCATTCGAAATGACTTCAATTTGAACTTTAGTTCATCAATTTATTGGTATAGATATTAGTTAAATATCAAGAGTTCAATTTGAATATATTTCCAAATATTTCACTCGAATTTTCTTTAGAAAGCTGCATAAGTTCTTCTTTAAAATTAATTCTTTTTGCGTTTTAATGAGAAAATATAGATCATTAATGGTATTTCATAAAAATTAAGCTTCAGTGGCTTTTTGGTCAAATGGTTGCCAACTTTTTTTAATGAATTCAAACTTGAAAACAATCAATTGAATAAAAGAATTGGTAAACATAATAAATTGCAGTTTTTTGAAAATATTAAATTAAAGTCAATATTTATAAAGCTAATATTGAGTTAATATTGAAGCATTTTCTGTGGTCTTAATAGTTTTGCAAACTTTCAAGAACATAAACTTTCATAAACTTCAATCTATAGTTAATTTATTTTCTTTTAAATGAAGTTTAGATTGAAAAATGCATAAAATTCAAATGTATGAATTCAATATATTTTGTTGATTGCAGATGAATCTCATGTTTCACTTAAATACACTCTTTCTCTAATGTTTTAATGTTTATATCAAAACTATTAATGTTTTAGCAAAACTTCAATGCCTGTGCATTAAAAGTTGAAAATGAGTTTTATATTATTTTATTTGTTTTGTTCAGTTCTTTTCAATCTTTTACAATGTATTACAAGATTGGAACACATGGAAACAAACATTAATAATTGTGTCCGCCGAGAAATTATTAAACACTTAATACCAGTTTAAATACAGGTAATTGACACGATTTCAATGATCTTAATAGAATATGTACTGGGTTTGGGTTACTTTAAAATTGTAAGGTTTGATGGATTAATAGTTTTGATAACTAAGACAGGTTTAGCTCAAGTCGTATTAAAAGTTTTGATACAAACATTAAAACATTAGAGAAAGAGTGTAAGTATAAACCTTAAGTGACGAAATCTTTATGATATAACGGCATTCATTTAATCAAGTTTCTAAAAGGATTATTTTTGTTAACTTTTTCTAAGCTTAGATGTATTTAAACGAAAAACAGGAAAAATAATCTCAACTTAAATGTTGTTTTTATTATTTAAATGAATGTAATGAAGAAAACTTACAAACTTTATGAAACTATAAATATTAAAAGTTTATAAATACAATCACAATAACAATCACTTGAAGGCACCGAAAAACTCTTTTGTAATGAAATTTGAACATAAATTAAGATAATGTAGAGCTGAATGTGTTCCTAAACAATGAATTAGATATACAATGGTTTGGCATTTCTTTAACGATATCTTATGTGAACATTTTTATTAGAATTTAAATATAATTATTTAATTTGTGGCACAATTTGAATACAAAATTCAAAGTGAAGTCATGGCAGGAGGTCTGGCATATGCTTTGGGAATGAAACCATATTTTCTGACTTTGGGCGCAAAAGCCCAGAGCCATCCGTCAACGTTTTGTGTGTTTAAATCTGCATAAACCCAATCACCTCTTCTAACACTGAGATCATCGGGTGCCTGTTGTTTATAATCATATAACATCACAAGTTCTGTTCCATGAAATCTCATGTCTTCTTGAGTTTGGGAACCGTTTTGCACGTTATTATTGCTAATTATATTAGTATTAGTTGTTGTCGAAGAGTTTGTCTCAACATTTGTATGACCTTTAAATTGATTCAAAATTATATTAATAAATATTTAAAGTTATAAATAAGTTGAGAATAATTAGAATCCAAATAATAGATACCTTGAATCATATCTGCCGGACACACAAAACCAGATGGAATGAAGCCTTCCTGACCGTCAGACCTTACGATCCAATACCAGTCGGGATCATCTTTATTAAGAACAGTGACAAACTCTCCCCTTTCAACACTCACATCATTTTCATCCCTAGCAATGAATGTGTACAACACTATATACCTTCCGGCAGGATCTTTAAAAAATGGGTGAACATCAGCAGCACTCGAAACCTGAAAACACTCAAACTCTGAATGATTAGTCCCTCTGGAAGACGATAACTGGTCTAAATCGTAGTCACCATTACTTCGCGGTAACTTTTTATGTTTAACATTTAAAGTAATTGCTGCCAAATGACTGTCTATTGGAGCACAATAAGAATGAGGAATAAAACCTTCGCGATTCTCAGCGATCACATAAACCCAATCATTCTCTTGATAGAGAACATTAACAATCTGTCCGCGTCTGACTTCTAATTCATCGTCAACACAGGGACAGAAGTCATGGAGAACAACCATCTTTGAATCAGGTGATAATCCATGTTCTTTCTCAATACCGACTCTGACTAATGTTTCAATACTAGCACTTCCAGTTATTCTCCCAATACTTGGAGCACGACTTGATATTTTCTCATTTTCTATAATTTAGTCAAAAAAAAAATGACACAAATTTTGAATAAAAGACATAATAAATGTTAATGTTTAATACAACTAAAATTATTTTCCCACAAACTATACATAAATGAATGAATGAATGATTTTGAATAAGCACAAAAGGAAAGCATAGAACCAAAATTTGATGTGACACTTATTCAACATTTTATAACAAAAAAGATTTAATAAAAATAAAGTGAATGAATAATAATAAATATAAAAGACAAACCTTTTTTCTTTTTTCCTCTTCTAATTCTGACCGGACATAAGAACGCCATAATTGCAACGTTGCCTTTGAGTGAACTCAAATATTTCTTTGTATATGACTTGTATCCCTCGCATCCCCTTTTTGTGTTACCCGACAACTTATAACTTGTTACCTGAGATGACTGTTACCTGTGCTCACCAAACAGGCAGATGTATTGTAAGTGTGCCTTTTGTGATGCGATCTAACGCTAAGCATCGATGAGACTCGAAGGGAGTCAACTTTGCATCAATTACTTCTTATATAAACTACTTTTTCCTGCATTTAAAGAGTAGGCTTTTAAGGTATCAAGAATTTAAGGGGCAATTGATCTCTCACTTGTCGCGCTTCGATCATAGAATGCTTAATACTATTTAAGAGCACATCCCATACAGGATGCACTACTTTCTAAGATAAAAACCTGATTAATATTTATTTTCTATCAATACTGATTGCATTCTCTCAAAAGATTTATGTGATTTATGTTTGGGCTATATTTCATTTTCGAGCTAAAGAAAGATAACTTAATTCAAAATCATTTTACTTCGAAATTAGTTTCTCCTCAAATAATAATTTTAATAGATTAGTCATTTTTGTCTGTCTCTAATGTTCATCACATCAAATAAGTTGTTTCTCAGGTAACAAAAGGTCAAACTTAATAAAAAATGAAAAATACTAACACATCGCACACAACCGGAATTAGTTTAAATACTTAACAAATTTCATTAAAAGGTCAAAACTTCTGTATAATCAGACTTTTTTTTTAACAGATATAAAAATATTTTTTATTTTTTCAAACATAATAAATAAGTCTCACTTCCAACAAATAAAATCAAATATATTATAAACTTTTTGCTTTTTCAGATTTAAATAAATAAATAATAAATTTCAATAAGTCTTTCTCTTTTAAATATATAATTCCTATGTTTCCCATCAGACAAATAATTCCAATCAGAATGAAAACTAAATAATTAATTAATGATGTTTCGCAACAAAAGTATACCTTTGAGTTTGAAATGAGATTAAAATAAATATTTTTAAAATAAAAAAATTAATATGACTTACTCTTGAGATGTGAAGCAAAGCATAGCTTCCAAAAAAGGAAAGTATAACAGAAAATCGAGGCATTGAACCACTTAATGGTGAATCAGTTTTTGTGGTTCGAAAATAAGATGAAATGAAATGAATGCTGAAATGGAGAGAAAAATATTAGTAAGAAATAAGAATTGATTGGATTTATAAACCTGATTAAAATTCTGAATCCCATATTAAGACAATTAGACATTATAAACCCTTCACATCCATAAATATTCGTTAAAATATAAGAACCGATCAGAAAAATTATAGAAATATAAATCATTTTTTTATTAAACGAATCAATTTGTTTATTATCCATCGCAGCAAAAGTGAAACATTCAGTGATACCATTAATAGCAATGAACATAATATAAATGCAATGCCATTGCAATAAATTAGTTCCTAAGCCTTCACTCAACTGTTTTCCGCCATATATTAAAAGAGCTAATTCTGAATAATTAAACCCAAACGTCAATATAACTAAACCGATCAAAATCATTATCTTAAGCAAGTTTTTTAAGATAAGACTCAATTCAATCAAATCATTTTGGTTTTGATGATCCGCTGGCTTTTGCCGATTAATCTTTTTAGAGAAGAGCAAAAAACCACTTTCTTCTATCTGTTGAAATACAAGACGTGCTGGAAGTGAACCGATATTATTAATCACGTCATAAACTCCTTGTTCTGCAAAAGTTATTGTATTAAAGAATGTCATAACAAATCTTTCGCCTTCTGTTAAAAATTGTTTGAGTGTTGTATTCTTGAGAAAACTCAAAGTCAGTATTTTAAGAGAATTGTCAATAAAAGGCTATTAATTAAAAGCAGAAAATCGATTAAACAATAAATATTTGTATATTTTTTACCAATATATTGATTAATGATTTTTACCTCTTTTTTATCTATTTTTGGAATAAAATCTTTGAAGGGATACTTCTGAACAAAAATGAAGTAAAAATAGTAAATAGAAAGATATATTAGAGATGAGATAATTTGTGCGAATGAAAAGACATAAATGGCTTTTTGCGGATATTTAACGACAAATGAAACCATAATAAGACATCTCGAAAGAAGAAATATTCCATCAGCTATTACTTTAAATTTAATGAATGAATTGATTTGACCGAAAACATAAAGCGGTTCCGCTATTATTTCAATTACAACTGATATTAAGATAGCTATGACTCCAAACCCATAATCAGATACTAGTCTTTCATCAGGTCTTTCGAGTATAAAATACCAAATAAATGATAGAAATGTACCACAAATTAAAGATAATGGGATTCTATAATAAATAAATGATATTCATATAAATTGAGTTCAAATACATGCAAAAGTTTAAATAAAACATATGTTTACGAAAGAGTCAAAAGATTGATGAGTTGTGAGAAGTGATGAGATTTGGTTGAAGTGATGGAAACGCGACGAAAAGGTTCACGACTTAAGAACTGTATTGTTGTGTATAATAATAAAAGTCTAACATTAATAACTCCTAAAACATCACGACTTATATGTCTTAATATGAATGCATTTGCGACGAAAGTAACGATTCGAAGACTTATCTATTTTTAAAAATTAAATTAAACCAAAATATAGTCATAAAACTTATAATAAAATTATTAAATAATTTGAAAACCTGTAAAATTATATTATAAGCGGCCGAAAGTGTGGCTAAACGTAAATAATTGTCGTTTAATTTATTTGTCATAACTATTGATAACACTCAATAAATGTCTTAATAAATGTTTACAATGTATGAAAACATAAACAAAAGCACGTGTAATAAAATACAGGTTTGTTTTCATTTAACTTTTTGAAAGCATTCAATGATGTTTTCATCAGTTCATAGAAAGCGCGCATTTTTGGAAAATTTGTTAATTATGGTTTCAATTATTATTCAATTATGAAAAAATGAACAAAATCTTTAGTTCAAAATAATTTCAATGATGTCAAAAGTGGGGAAATTAGGTTTTTAAACATTATTATAATTTGAATCAATATTTGCGAATCAGTTGACATTTATTAGTTTCTCAAAGTTAGGTAAAAAAGTATTATTTCGACATAAATTATGATAAGATAACAAATTAATGAAATATTGATAATGATTTGAATTGAACAAAAATGAATCTTTATCTTAAGTAAGAATTCGTAAATTTCTAGGAATTAGAACTTTGATATCTTGAGGTATAGTAAAGAATAAATTAATTTCTAGGATAAACAATTTTGTCGAATCTCTTTTCGCGATTTCTACTGACATTTTCAGTATTTGATGAGTCAGTTCTGGGTAAATATTAGCGAAATTGAGATGTATTTTCGGAAAAGCAATTCTTCGTAAACTTTGGTAACCGCCAAATGAATCGATAAGTAATGGTCTGATAACTCGTGGCGCAAATTCTTCGATTTCTAATATCTCTAATTTTGACAAAAGAGCCAAAGAATTGATGCAACTTTTATAGCATTGATCACAAGCAAAAAATTGGATTTGATCGCATTCACACTCAAATTGAACATATTTTAAGACCAATTTTTTCAATTTTGTCAATTGTTTTCCAAAATTTATTAAGACTTTAGGCTTTAATTCACAAGAATCTAATATAAGTGAAGTAATATTCGGCAAACCATTGAAGTGATCATTAGTCAAGTCTAGAATTGCGCTCAATTCATATCCTAATCGAAATTTCTTCAAATATTTGAAATTTTCAAATTCGAGCGAAAATTTTGTCGAAAACATAGAGCTATCGATTGATATCTTTTTCAAATCTGATTTCTTGCAAATAAGTGCCAATGCTTTGGGAATAAAATTTTCGGGTATTTCTGCCGATTGTATGTATGGAATGTCAATCACTAACTCTTGTAATTCTCTTTTTTGACTGTTTATCATTGTATTAATCAATTCGATATTGAGATCAAATCCATATAAACAAAGCGAACGAATATTAAAAGGAAAATCAGCGAAAAAGATATGATTCCCTGGAATAATATTAAACGAATAACTCCTGAAATTTATTATTGACAATCTTTGAAGTGATTGTAGATCTCGAACGAAGTCTTTAATATCTGTCTCTACCAAATGACCATTTTCTATAACCCGTGAGTAGAAACTGATTGACAAATGTCTCAAACTTTTTGATAAAATACTTGACATTTTTTCCATCAAACCGTTTTCACCAATAAAACAAATTCTTGGACCAAAACTCAAACAATTCAATTTTCGACACTTGTCTGAAATTATTTGTATAGTTTCGATATCAATAAAGCATTCATTCAAATAAAGACATTCAGTGTTAACACATTTATTCAATATTGAAATTAATATATCTTTGTTTAGACTCAAATTGTAATAATCGGTAATCTTTGGTTCGAAGGCTCGGCTGATATTTTGCTGAACATAAAAATGATTTCTATCACTACATAAGTACTTGTTTCTGATAAATCCAATTCTCAAAACTTTTCGTGTTCTCAGCAAATGATTCACACATTTTTCAAACTGTTCCGAAACCCTTTCTAAACTCAATAGTTGTTTAACATTTAAATGTCTTAATATATAGACTACTAAGTCGTCAATCATTTCACTAATGATAAGATGTCTAAATATTCTACCAATTAATACAATATATACAAAAGTTGTTGTATTAGTGCTGTAAATATGTATTAACGTTTAACTTCATTTTTCATTGTTGAAGAAATTGGCGTCAATTAGTTTAATGTATTTATTTATTGGATAAGAAGAATAGGAATAAGTTCCGATTCTTATAATAAGTGAACGCTTTAATATTATTCAAACGAAAAACGTTAGTTAACGGCAAAACTACTTATATAAAACTTGATGTTAAAAAAGTTATTTCATTATAATTATTGTTGTGCGCGAATGTCATAATGGTTTTAACAAACGATTCCAAATATACAGATAAAACTCCTCTATATTTTTGTTTAATACCAGATTTTCGTCTGTAGTTCTTATAGCTATCATAAGTTTGAAATATATCAAATTGAATTGAGAGCTTTCGCAATTTTAATATCTAATTGAATAAATTTGTTTTTCATTCAAATTAACTAAATACTAAAAGGTTCAAAATTATCGAATAATGATTTTAATTTGTTTTGACGAACACTTTATATAATATTAATTTCTTTGATGACAGAAATTAAATAATCACTCTATATAAGACTTATGAAGAAAACATACTTAGTTTTCATAGAATACAACTCTTTAAGAATAATCGATGTATTTTAAACTCATATAATCATATTTATTCACATAATAACCTCTATTTCAACTCAAAACTAAGTTTAAAACTTATCTTAAACCAAATTTGAGTTTGAGATAACCTTAAGTATTGTTTTTAAGATTTTTTAATGAAAGTTGTAATAAAAAATCAAATTAATATTAATTATTATTAATAAAATTGATTAAGATTATTGTGTAATACAAAATATATCTAAAACTTTGAAAATTTCAATTGACTTATTTTGAATGACTATATCTTCAACTATTGAAGTGTTCATTTCTTTTTTGCTTTATATTTATGTTTGTCTCCAACTATTGTTTCGTTTTCTTTCAAGTTTTTATCGTTTTGCTTATCATTAACTTTGACTTTAACTTTTTTCTTAAGTTTATTCTTTGTCTTATTTTTCTTCTTTGGCGTCGATTTCCAGATAAAGAAGTCACTCTTAACTGGTTTTAATGATTTTGTGTCGATTACAATGCTTTTTACTTCAGTCGACGGCAAATCAGATAACAATGAATGGGATTTCAGTGAATCGGATCGACTTTTACTTTCAGAATTTGATGTATATTTATTTTTATATTTAGCGAAACCAACCATTACTAAAACAACTGACACAACAATAAATAAACTAAGAATCAGTCCCAAAATAACAGCTGTTCGAAACGATAATTTGTTGTCCTCTGCTTTCAGAGTAAATATGTTTTCACCTCCTTCTGGACTTTCAGTATAATCAATAGATGAACTATTATTATAGCTAATGTTTATACCTGAAAAATAGTTTTCATGCAATATATTCAGAATTTGAGACAAATATCGGCATTTAACTAACCGGTAATCAAAGTTTGAGTTACAGTTAGAGTTGTATTCATCGTATTCTCGTTCAAAGATATTATGATTTAATATTTAAATAATTAAAGTTAACATAAAGCCAATGCATAAAATATCGATAAGTTATATCTCAAATCTTTTGTCAAAGTTTCAATAAACATAAATATATTATCGAAACTGATTTCAAGATTTTAAGAAAATATATTGATTGAAAAATTTTCAAAATAAACTCTAACGAATTATTTTATTCAATTATGAAGAAAGCTCGAGAACTGACTAGTTTTACATCATTAGAACATTAGTTTTCAAAAAATAATAGAAACTTATGGATTATAATTTGATTTTATTTTCAATTTCATGAATATTATAAATTTTCAAACTTTTTGCAGACATGATTGATATCTGTATAAAAAATATTGGATTTAATTGAAATAATAATAAAGTGAATGCTATAAGTGATTGAATAAGTTTTGTTATTTAGAGATCTATCGGGGACACAATGCATGTCGTCCTCCATCGACTGGAAGTGTGACTCCAGTAATAAAAGAGGCCTCATCTGAAGCCAAAAAAGCTATAGTGTTGGCCACTTCGTGAGCCATTCCGGGTCTGCCCAATGCATGAGTGCTTTTGCTGTGCTCTAAAAATTGTTCAAAAGCCTCATCACTCAAACCGCCTCTTTTTTGCAAACCTGTGGTAATGACTCCCGGATTAACTGCATTGACCCGAACCTGCTTTTGAGCCAATTCAATGGCAGCGCAATGTGTCAATTGGTCGACACCACTCTTTGATATACAATAAGACAATACATTAGGAAAAGATCGAATTCCGTTAACACTCGAAACTAAGACTATATTGCCTTTCGTTTTAATTAAATGCTTAACCGATAACATCATTAAATGGTAAACAGTTCTTAAATTAATATTCATTATTCGATCGAATTGTTGTAATGAAGTGTTTTCAATACTTCCGTATTCTATAATCCCTGAACTGTTCACTAAAATATCTAATTTCCCAAAATGTTTAACTGTAGACAAAACTAGTTGTTCTGCTTCTTCTTCATGAGTTAAATCGCATTTTGTTAATAGAATGTCATTATTTGTCTCATTCGATGACTCAATACATTGTTTTTGAGTCTTTTTCAAAGCATTAAAATCTCTTCCAGTGAGTGATAGTTTAGCCCCCAATCGGCTGAAGAGAACGGCTGTCGCAAAACCGATACCAGAACTCGCGCCTTAAATTTCAATCGACGGAAACAATTAAAATTTCATAATTTAATATAAACTGATCAAAAACCTATTATTCTTTTATATTTCTCAATAAAACCCAATAAATTAGAAGTGAAAAAAAGAATGAGAACTGAATGAGAAAAGAGGAAAATTGAATAAATATTTACCATAAGTTAAACTAAAATAGAGCTCAATTATCATTCATTGAATACATTCAGTACATAATCAGTACTTCTTAAATGAAAAATTCGAAAAATAAGTAATAATCTAATAAAGCTTATGAAAAGTTTTACTTTCAATTTCATAACAAGCGCTCAAAAAAGTTTTGTTTTGATTGAAAAAAGTGTGAAAATGTTTAAGTTTTTACAGAACTGTGTGATTTTAAACTAAAACATAAGAATTTATAGTTTAAATAATTATTGTTTATTAAATATTTCTATTGAACTTATTTATTGTCAATAAAAGTAAGAATAAATTGAATACAAATTAATGTATTAATTGATATTTAGTTATGTATAAATCGATAAAACAATTGATAATTAAAAGGAAAACAAACAGACCTGTAATGAGAGCCACTTTTGACGATAATTTATTAATTGATGACATTTTAGAGTTATTCTTATTTAATGATACCTTTAATTAAAAAATAATTGAGTAATATTAATAGATTTGATATATCTCTGTAGAAATTTCCACAAAAAATTATTTTATTTTATGATTAAAAAAGAGAAGTCATGAGATTGAGACTGATATCAGTCATTGAATTCGATATTAAAATACAGTAAAACTTATTTAAAGTTACAGTAATATAGTATTGAACTTGAATTGAATTATCGATATTGAAGTGAAAATTGATTAATAATTTAATTTTTTATGATTTAGATTTTAATTAAAGAAATGTTGAGTTTGAGAAGAGCTCTAAATATAAGTCAAATAAAACATCATTTAATAATAAGTAATAATAAAGAGATAATGTCTTCGTTTATAAACAATGAATTAGTGAATGAAAGACCGCTTCTCTACAGATGTAATAATTGTTCTCCAATTATAATAAGTAAACGATTCGGTCGTCGATATCGAAAATGGCATCACTGGCCGAATGACTTCTTGCCCTTCTATTGGCAAAGAGAACGACAAACTCCCGGACATTTGGTTTCAGGTGATTATTAATTATATTATTATAAAATTGAATATAAACTTAATATTAATTATTATAATATAACTAAAAGGTGATGAAGTGAAAGACATCGGAACGTGGGATCCAAAGGCTTTAGTTATTGGCGCAGAATATTCTGAACAACTCAAAAAGTATTATCAAATATAAATACTAATAGATTTAATTTAATGTTTTCTCAATTAATAACTGGTATTTTACTTAATTTTAGTGCTCCAGAAGTGGTGAGACGACAGTTCACTCTTGAATTCGCTGAACGGGTAATATTGTTGAAAATATTAATCATTTAAACTATTTCTCAAATAATTGCTTAAACAGAAAGATATCGTTAAATTTCAAAGACATCACATAATGAAAGTAATGCAAAGACATCCACTCGACGTCACATCACCTGAAGCTAGAAGTGAACTATTATTTAATGATAATTTTGAACAAAATTACTTACTTTTACTTTAATTTTTCTTTAAGTAACTGATTATACGGTTAAGATTCGAAACTTTTTGCATCACTTCATAAAAGTGGATCCATATGTTAGTTATCTCTTAATTGAATTTAAATTAATTAAAATGAATACTAAATCAATTTATAATTAAAAGGCCGCTCGACTGAAGATAATACAAACGGGACTCATCAATAAAAGAGGCAAAATGTTGAAAGATCTCTATTATATGGATAGAAATCGTTTCAATTTTGTGGTCAATACACTCAAAATAAATTATACGCCTCCAAAGTTGGGCGAAATCCCAATTAAACCCACCCGAAAGGGAGAGTTAAGACGTTTGACTCGAGATTATTGTGAAAAAATGAAAGACGAAAAATTAGAAGAATTTCATCGAAAATTAAAAGAAGAACAAAATGTTTTTCTTAAACAAAAAGAAGAAATAGAGAAATGGATTCAAAACGAAGAAAAATATTTAGGAATAACTGTTAATGAAACTAAAAAGTAATAAATATAAAGCAATTTTCGAAATTTGGAACTTTATTTTCGAGTTCAAAAATTTACAGAACATCTGAAAAATAAGTTTGAATTCAATCTAAACGTCTCTTACAGTTGATCTAACTTTACAATAAAGACCAGTCATTATTCAATAAAGTTATCTTAATTCATATGTATTGTACTTTTGAGTAATTTATTAATTAATTAAAGGTCATTATTAATTACAACATTCCAATAATCATAATTTTTGTCAATAGCTTAAATTCATTGGTTAACAACTGTTAAACATAGTTAGAGTTCGATTGTAGCCAAAAATAGATGAATCATTTCATTTACATTATTTGCTACACTTTATAATAAGTTTATATTAATTATTTATATATCGATGATTAGGATTGCTTTAAAACCCATAAAAGAACTTAAACCTTAATTTCAAAAGAACAACAAAATTATATTGAAATGATTGCCAAATAATGAATTGAAAAAAGATGTAAAAATTTAGAATTAAAACTAGAACTAAAATGAAATGATATATCAATACTACTAAAAACAATTGATGTCAACTACCGGTCAAAATAAAATGATCTAATGTTTGAAGACTATAAGAAACTAAATATAATTGATTGGGTGTAAAGATGTGTAGAAATATCACAAATAATAAAAAAACAAATTAATTCCTGAGACACCGAATATAACAATAAAATTATTCTCTAAATTAACTCTTTTTCAACAACAAAACATTTACATTTAATTTACAATAATTGTATTGACAATTAATATTCTAGACTTGCATTTAATAATATCACTCAATTATCTTTTCTGTATTTGGTATCTCAGGAGAAATAGTTTTTACAAATAGACAACCAATTATTTTTATGTTAATTTATTTGTTTAGTCATTTTTAAAGATGATTTGCGGGTCAGATAATGAATTAATTTATTCATTTGATAAGTTATGTTATATTAAGTTAAGGAAAAACCCGCAAAAAGTATGATTCATAAAAGATATATAACTTGAAGTACAGTAATAGTAGAATTTCATCATTCAATTGGATTTTGTTTGCAATTATTACCTCTCAATTCAAATAATTTGATATTCTTTTATTTGATTTCAGTCTTTCTGTGATATTACATATTTTGAGTGCGGGCCCGAGTTTGAGACCCATATATTTCATCATCATATCACTATTCAATAAGAGGAATGCTTTGCCATCGATTTCCTATTACAATAAATAGATTTAAGATTAAATTAGAGCTTATTTAAAGAGTAAAATAATAAAACATTACGTGTTTTCTGAATGTTTCCGCATGTATTTCAAGTGTAGCGTCAAAAGATATTAAATGACTGATAACATCATCAATACTCCATTCCGCGGGATTCGAAGATAGAGGGACTGCGACTGTGGGCCGACTTATTGCGGTCATTGGTTTTTGTGGTGGAATTTCTAAAACTTGATTAGTTGTTATCAATTTTGGTGATTTAGAAGCTCTCGGATTTGTACTCAATTCTTTCGAATTGTCATTAATTTCTGAGTTTATAACTTCTGCGACATTCAATTTTCTTTTATTTGAAAAATTAGTTGATGTCGACGTTTCTAATAGAGAATCCTTTTTTTCACTAATTATATTACTATTAGTACTCTTAGGTTTTGCTGTTTCGGAATTTAGTTTTGTGTCTGACGAGCACTTAATACACAAGCCGTCTATCTTAACATCAGAGAGAAAGTTAGGACAAGCCTTCAGATCAATGAGAAATGTCTCGATGTATGACCAAAGGGCTGATTCTCGATTCAAATGAGGCATTTTTCTGTTAGACAACTTTCCCTCTATCATAACTGAGACACTGAGTCTTCCGTTACCCGCTTTTAACAAACTATAAACACTTTTTACATCATTAGCTGATTCGACACAAGCCTGAACTGTATCTTTAAGAGTCTTATTTAGCGATCCGGGACCAAAACTTAAAGGCAATTTTGCAACCAATTCACGATTCAAATAAGGCCCACAATTACATTCATGATTCAGATAAACACAAACTATATTAAATATTACAAATATTAAATTCAATTTTGTATTCAAGTATTCAAAACACATTTATATAAATAGAAGTTTAAATAAAGGACACGAGTCTTATTGGTTAAAGCTTTTAAGTGAAACAATTTAATCCCAGACAAGATCTTATAAAACTATAATTAACTTAAAATTTAAAATATTCAATGCTTTGACTAGATTTAATTTGAAACTAATTTGAATTTTTAACTTTCAAAACACACAATTGAGCGCATTTTCAATAAAATAAATGATTTTTTAATAGAATAATTTTGAAATATTCCAATAGACTTAAAAGAATGATAAACTGTTACGTATCTTATATTAAAAAAAATAAAAATTAATGAAAATTACGAACCAGGAGAAGATTGTCGCGGACTTATAGTTTGTGTCGACTTTATGGGAGTTAATTGTTTAGGAGAAGGCGTTGTAATGACTTTTGAATCATTGTTTTGATTCGTGTCAATCAACAGTTCATTGTTAAAGCCATTATTCAAATCTTCGATACCATTGACATTCGTTTTATTTTGAGATATTGTTGCGCTTGGAATTGATGACTGAGATATGGACTCAGTTTTATTAGTGCTCGACTGAGAGACTGTCGATGATTTTGATGTGTTTGTGGTTATGTTTGGAGAAAATGTCAGTTTAGAATCATTTGATGAACCATTTTCTGATACTTTGCTTTGTTCTGTTTGCATAACATTTGGAAATAGTTGTGTCGGATATTTTCCTCTCCCTTTGACAACTGATTGGACTATAATTTATTTGAATGACAAACGATTAGTAAAATAAACATAAATTAAGAGTAAATAAATCTAATAATATAAATAAATACCTTTAGCTCCGGGCGGTTGTAAAGGATGACCACCTTTTTGACACCACCCGACAGGAAATATATCTCTAGAGTCATAACGACACCAATAATCGAAAGCTCCTTTCCATCCGTCAAAAGTAATAAAAATATTTTCTTCATTAATGGCCCCAATAGTCGCCGGACATATCAATCGTGGATTCTTTTTGTCGACCGCTTCTAATTTCATTCCGACTTCAAATTTATTGGAATCAGGAGTCGGAGGTGTAGTTTTAAATACTTTATTGGGCGCAATGTCTGCTCCGTGTAATGTCTGGTACTGAAACATTGGCCAATGAGAAGGATTTTTTCTAAAACCTAAAGGTGGTTGAAGTAAACCACCATTTTTTTCACACGTTCCGATTGGGTTAATAGACTCAGAATCGACTAATTCCCAGAAATCATTAGAACTATCACTTCCGTCGAGACGCAACTGCAGTCGCGGACCTATAAACCCAACAACAGTTGCAACACATGTTGAAGTCGGGTTTCGCGGATCTAATGCTTCCAGTTTTTGATTGAGTTTAAATTCATTCATTGGAGGCGTTGAGTGCTGTTTAAAACAAAAATTAGGGGCCGGACGTCCGCCCTCTTCTTCTAAATATGTATTCCAATCGAACTGATCAAACACTTCAAATTGAAAACTGGGTCCACTCGCAAATCTTCGGTTAGCTTTAGGTTTATTATTAGTATTATTATTATTATTACTATCACTTGAAGATACGTTAGGACTTTGTGATGATTGCTGTGAAGTTTGTAGCGCTAATTGACTTTTCTTCTTCTGATTCTCTTTCATGTTATGTTTTTGAAGACATTCTGCAGAACAGAAGTCCTTACTTTCAGTGCCAGACAGGCTCTGATCTTTGTCAGAAGAATGCAATGGATTCTGTATAACACGATTGCAATATCCACAGGTATTCTAATCAAAAATATATAAAATTTCAAATTAATTTATTCTTAATAAAAGAATTAATTATTCAAAATCGGGTTCACTTTTGATACTTAATGAGAGCTTATTTTCATCCGATATGAACTTAACTAAATTATTTTTCATTTTTAGATGAATGATAAAATGTTTTCCACTACAGAATATCAGAATCAATTAGTTTTTAAGGAATTTTCACGATATGAGAAACAGAGCATTGATAATGCATTTTATAAAATATATTTCATTTTTTTTGATCAATTTATAAGTATTGATACTATTGTAATAATTGTTGGAATATAATCAAAATTAATTAAAATCTAAACTTCAAGTTCACTTCAACACAACTCTAACATTAACAGGTTTTCAAAGATATCCAATCATTGAATTACACATCAGATCGTGTTTAGCAATGATTACTATTACTTATATTGTTCATGAAATTAATTTTCAAAACCAGACATAATAAATGTGCTAAAAATTGATAATTGAATGAAAATGTGTAAATCAATATCAATTCGTTGATATAAATGTGAACGCATTTGGTTTAAATGTTTATATCAAAAGTTCGAATCATTTATTTAGTTCAAGCATTTATTCTTTAAAACCTAATTTGACTTAATTTAGTCGAAATCATACTTTTAAAATATATTTTTTTTTATAAAATATGAAAGTCGTTTGAATTAAGTTTGAGTACTGAATAAATATATCTTTTTATGAAATGCTTCAGAAAGTTTTTTAAGCCATACGATTAATAAATAAAATATTAAATAATTCTAATGGGGATTAAAAATGATTTGAAAAGGCAGTCAATATTCAATTAACTGATAAGTGATATTCAGATTAATAAATTTCAAGACATTCATAATAAAGTTAATTAAACTTAATATTTGTGTTCAAAAGAAATGAACATTCAATGCATTAATCAAATTAACTATTCTTACAATTCCTAAATATTCTTAATTACTGTTCAATTCCTTATTTAAATGATGAGAAAATTTTTTAAATTCAAATAAAGTTTATCGCGCCTTAAATTGGAGTAAACTTTGACTAGTTTTGGTCGTTATATAAATAAAGACAGAATTAATCAATATTTACAATAATAATAAACAAATTGACCACAAATTAGAGAGAAGTAATGTTTAAATATAAGCAAACACTTAAAGTATATGTTTATTTACCTTAATATAAGTATTTCTGTATTGATTAAGACATGCTTCAGAACAGAATTCTTTTTTAATGGATTCGTGAGTGAAAGCAAACTTTAATCGTCTTCTGGGGTCTTCACACCATTGACATGACTTTGACAATGATGAAGACACACGACTTCCTAACTTACTATTTGGTCCGACCATTACTTCTTCTTCACTCTAATGTCAAAATATAATTATATAATAGTTTAATATTTAAATAATAAAAATATAATTAAATTAAATAATCAATAATGAGTTATAATTAAATATTAGATAATTTGCAACAATTATTTAGAGAGAAACTAATGAAATGAATTTGAAATAAGTTTTAAATTGAAATTAAAAAGTGTTAATAAAAGCAGAATTTGATAAATAGATGAGAATAATAATAATAATAATATAAATAAAATTAATGATTAATAATTGAATAGTGAACTAAAGCCACACTTTATTTGTTTACTAAATAGTGAGTAAATGTTTTGAAAACATTGAAAAGAGAGCACAAAAACAGTGTCTTATGTGAGATCACATGCCGTTCAAAGAGACAGAAACTTAAATCAATGGCATTGAAAGTGTGGCCAATCGGCTAACGAAGCATTTGATTATGTGATGAGAAATGACACTAAAATAGAGACTAAATTATGTTTTAAGAGTTCACATGAAATGAATTAAATGACAAAATAGCGAGCAATTAAATGTGTTAACGCGCGTACTGTCACCTCCATATTGATTATTAACATATAAACATACACTTCACTCAATTCGCTTATTGAAATACATATCTAGTAATTACGACACTCAAGGGTTCCCTTTATTCTCAATAATCAAATTCACTCTCAGACTATTCTCAATACAATACTTATCGATATTATAATATCAATATATTTATCAATTATTTGTTATGTATTCAAATAGATCATAAATATCAACTGATATTAATAATTGTAAACACACTTATTATTGATAAATCAATTTATTGATATTGAATTTGTATTTCTTGTGTACTTTTTTCACCCAATGATCAAATAATTCATTTATCTAATTGTTATTATTATAATATAGTTTTTCAGCGAAAAGATTTATTGCAAATATTAAAAATACTTAAATGTAATGAAAGGGATCATTAATATGCGCAAAAATGAACGTAATTTATGAATAACTGAATGTATCATAAGATTCAATGTTTTGATTCATTTAAGCAATAATTGAATGTAAAAAGTATTTAATTGATTAAAATTAAATAAATATTGAATTAAAGTGAAGGCAATTATGTCTTCATCCAAAACGGATCCTCCAAAGACGGGATGGCATGGAATCCCTCAATACCACGAATCAGCTGAAGAACAGGACAGAATCAGAAGAAGAAATGAGATAAGAAAGAAATTAAAGGCAGAATTCAATCGTTTGCATTACAATCCATACAAAATTATATCTCACGTTGAAATTGTATTAAGAAATTAATTATATGTTAAATTATCATTAATTATATAAATATTATTATATTAATAGTTAGATCCAGCGGTTCAACGATTTATGGCAATGAGAGCTTCTATTTTTGAATATTGGAAACCGAGTTGGAAGAGCTTCTTCTCATACTTTGGAGCCACAGCTCTACCAATTATTGCTTATGGATATTATTTGAATTACTCAAGAGTTTGTCTTCTTTCTTATTTTTATATTAATCTAATTCTTAATTCTTAACTAATATTTATTTCTTTTTTCAATCAAGAATTCATTCGATCAAAAGTGTCGAACCGGAGAAATACCTTATCATAAAAGACAAGCTAAATATGTTTAAACATTAGACTTATATTATTGTCCTTAACCTCTAATTAAATATTTAGTTATTGTTCAATCAATATTTTAGAAATTGATAATGAATTAAAACAGAAAATATAGACCTTTTAGTAAAAGAATATTCTGTTAAAATTCATTGAATTAATTAAACAAACAATAAATAATTGTTAATAGTTTGAAAAGTTTGATTTATGTAATGAAAAATAAAATATTTAGTCAATAAGAGCTCTAATTTCAATTATAAGTATCCGAATGATTGAATTGAAGCATAATTTGTGTGCAATCTCTTAATTCAGTTCATATATCAGATAAAATAACTTGTTTTTTGAAAATCTGAATGTTTGAACACAAGTTGAAACTAAGACTCAAACATGTTTTTAATTTATTATAAGTAATAATACTTTATAAACAGAATCGATGGTTCGTTCTCTCAAATCGCTGATCCATAACCACTAATAATTTTTCTCGTAAACCAAAATCTATCGAAATATTTGATTCTATATTGTATATGATTTAGTGCTTATCATTCAAATAAACTAAATTATGACCAAAAATGTTGAAATACCGGTACAGAAATGGCATCCAATCGTTTCATTTAAACTTATTATAAGTGATAACACTTATCTTTCTCTGTAATCTTCAAAATAATTATAAAAT
>JAQFXV010000153.1:0-32779 GCA_034694065.1 Camisia spinifer
AATCTAAATTTAAATTTATCTTTGTAAGATTTTTAATCCCATTTTTGAATTATATTTCATATATAATTAGATTGAAAGTATTTCTTATCATTTAAGAATATTTTTTACCTATAAACTGTAATCTAAAGAATTAAAGCCAATGAATACGATAAAACCTAAAAGTGCATCACAATAGCTTAATGACAGAATTTTGCTGTAGTGACGCACTAGTGTCACAATAGCAAAAATCACTCAAATAGCTAAAGTGACAACACTAGTGCGTTACAATAGCAAATAAGTATTTATTTTGCTATTGTGACACACTAATGCGTCACTTTAGCCATTCCTATTTTTTAAACATAAAAGAATAATCAATTATATTCAGAATCATTGAACGAAAGCATAATAATATTTTAAATTATTCATTAGTTTAAAGATTTAAATTTTAATATAATCTTGATATCACAAAGAATAAAAATTATAATTTGCTTGATTTTCAAAAAAAAAGAGAATTCTTCATAAATATTGTTTGACATTTATTAATTTCAGAATATCAAATCCTGTTATGAAATATTTGAACTTTTATATTGAATTTTTATTTAATCGATGACACAAGAATCAAATATTCTGTAAGAAGTGTTTTCTTTCAAAAGAAAAGCTAATATTAGTTTTGAGTTCCATCAGTTTTATTAAATTTAATAATTGAGAACAGGATCTTTGATTCATTTTTTATTTGGTAAAGTGCAGAACTTTACACAAAAAGTAGTCAATTTAATTAAAGTTACAGTAATTTCTATAATCAATACAGTAATCAATCTAGAATTTATCATTTTTCACATTTTTAACATCATTATTTGAATACTTTCTCTATTTTGTCAGATCTGGAAGATTTTGAGATAATAGTAATAAATTTGACAGTGCTTTTGAATGAATTTTAAATTTGTATCTATCATACAATAGGATAAAACTGTTTAGTGTGAGCTATAAAACGAACGAATTATCATAAAGCATGTGCTTAAACATGATGAGCAATATAATGCGAATGACCTACTTTAGAACGAACACAAGTACAATTTGATTGAACATTCTGTGACTGAACTGAATTATTTGAAGAGATAAAGAACCACAATAAATAAAAAGTTGAATGTATCTACAAGAAGGGTACACGTTGCAAATGTGAGCGCAGATTTAGAGCGCAGTCAATAACATTTACTATAGATATGACAGTTTTCAATCCTGAGAGGAATAGGGAATAAATAGCATATTTAGCTATTTTTTATAAATCATTTATAAATATCTAACATAAATTAGGTTTATATTCAATCGAATAAACCTAATAATATGCTTAATGGCAGACAAACAGCAATACGTATTATAATATTGTGTTTATTATGGTATATAACCAGTGCTGCAAATAATGTGATCGGAAAACTATTACTTCAATCATTTCCATATCCAATAACTGTAACAATTGTTCAATTATTGTCGATAACAATATATTCATTGCCAGCTCTCAAATGGATTAAAGGACCAAAACGTGTACCGAATATTGAATGGTCTTATTATGTCAAAATTATAATACCGTTGGCATTCGGAAAATTTTTCGCTTCCGTTTCATCGCATGTGAGTCTATGGGCTGTTCCGGTCTCTTATGCCCACACCGGTAATGCATTTAATACATTATAGATTAAACAATTTTTTTATGTTAACATATTTTTTCACTCTTTTTCATACTAATGAGCTCTTGAAAAAGTTTGAATTAAATTTTTTTGAATATGAAATTCATGTATTGAAATCTGACCTAATATTTTGACTTTAAATTGCGCTCTGATTTTCAAACTTTTTCTAAATAATGTTTGAAAATTTTTCTACTCATAAATTTTCAACATATTTATTAATTGATAATTTTGAATTACAGTGAAGGCTTCGATGCCTTTTTTTGTTGTGGTTCTCTCTCGAGTCATATTAGGTGAAAAACAAACAACTAAAGTAAGCCATTAATTGTTCATTTTTTCTAAAAAAAGTTTTTTACCGGTACTTAAATATTAATTTTGATATTTGTTTAAATTACAGATATATTTATCATTAGTGCCAATAATATTGGGTATATTAATATCAACGGTAACAGAATTGGAATTCAATGTTATAGGACTTGTATCGGCTCTCATCTCAATATTTGTCTTCTCATTACAAAACATTTTTTCCAAAAAGGTTTGAAAGAAAAATCAATACAATTAATAACTAATTCATAGAGAAAAGTCTTGTATATCATAATTATTCCTAAAAGAACTCATATCTTAATGAAAAAATTAAAAATAAAACTTTTCTCAACAAATAACTTTCGCATAACTTGAATATTGAATAAGAAATGTGACAAATTTGAAATAGTTATAATTGTTTAATGTGTTGACAGGTATTACGCGAAACATCGATACATCACTTAAGACTACTTCATCTTTTAGCCCGATTGGCGTTAATAATGTTTATACCCGTTTGGTTTTGGCACGACTTCGTAGACATTCTCTATACTGAGAGCTCAACAACAATGGATGGTTGGATTGTTTTTCTGCTCCTATTCCTCGACGGTTTGGCAAACTTTCTCCAGAATTTGATCGCATTCACTGTCCTTTCATTAGTAACACCTTTAACTTACTCAGTCTGTAATGCATCCAAACGTATTGCAGTCATAACATTCTCGATATTAATGCTTAAAAATCCTGTTACGCCACTGAATGTACTCGGAATGTCAATGGCTATATTCGGCGTCTTTTATTATAACAAAGTAAGTCATGTTTTCATTTACAGCTCATTTCTTATCATAATCAGAGCAATAAATAATTAGGTGATTATGGGGGCAATACGTTCTTCACTACTCGACAATTATAATGCAATGTTAGGCATAGAATAACATCAAATCGTCAGCTTTCACAAAAAAAATTATTCAAAATTTCTAATTTTCAGTCATCGGGTATAGATTTTCAAATTATATTATTTACTTCCGATTTAAAACTACTCTTTGAAATCTAAACTTCTATCTTATATGAATTAAACTTATTTTCATTTTAATCGACTCTAATTTTTTTTTTATAGTAATTATATAGTAAATTAGTTCAAAAAAAATGAAATATTTAGTTAGAAAATAAAATAACTAATCCATTGACCGAAACTTTTAGAAAGACTTTTTTCATTAAGTTCAGCTAAAATAACAGAAATTTTCTTTTAATATAGAAGTGAATTGAGGTTTAATCAAGAAAATTAATTTTCAAAGTTTTATTACTCGAGTTATTATTCTAATGAATTTTGCATAATTTTTTCCTCATCAATAATTAGGCCAAATATGATTCAATTCAATCAGAAAGTCGAAAACCGATATTGCCTTACACTAAAAGTGATTCAAATCTATTACTCAAATACGCGAATACACAACACCATAATCTTGGTTTTAATCACATTAAAAATGGCCCATATTTTGAACAGAATGGAGGTTTGCATACAAACTATGGTTAATTCAAATTCGATTTTAAATATCATGTGACGATCAAAACGAAGATTATTTATCTGTATCTATTCATTCATTTTGAAATATTTTGTTATCGTTTTATTTTTCTGTGAAAAAAGTTTATTAAAAATGTTAATAAAAATTTTTAATCTCATATTTTTTAAACTATTCAAAAAGCGAAGCATTCAATTGAAATTGAATTTTGAAAATACGATCAGTAATAAAACTAATACATGAATTATTTATTTATTGCTTCTGATAATTTAAATCGAATTATTATTAGCGTAAACAGTATTAATCAAACTTCTAATTAAAATTAATTTGAGATCATTTGCCAACTTTTTTAATACTCCAAAGATTTTTTTCACTAAGTCTTATGAGTTTAAATTCATTAAATTTCAACTTCAAAGATTATTTACAAATTTATTAAAAGATCAAATCAAAGAAAATAAAATTTTAAAAAATGATTTCAGAAATGTGTAGCTGTTTGAGAAAAGTTAATATTGACTTTTTGATAGTTTCCTTAACTGAAATCTAAGGTAAAAATGCTATGTAAGTATGTTTTCCCGATATTCAAAATGAAAATATCAAACAAAATTAACTTCTGTTCTATGAAATGTTCGAATCACTTGTTCAAATCCATTGTTTTCATAAAAAATAGTTTATTTGCGATTCTATCGAAAGCCAAACTTTTTATCAACAGTATTCAAATTTTGACTGTCAGAGCTCGCACTCACACTCTCAATGACGAGCCATTCATCGCTCAAGCCAGAGAAGTTATCAACGCTCGAGCTCGTCATTGAATACCGAACGCCTGAGCTTCGTCTTCTACTTTATTTAAGAAAAGTGCTGCTCATAGTCTCATAAAAATAAATTTTAAAAAAGTTCATCTTCATTGATGGAGACTTGAGAACCGATACCGCAAACTAATAATGAAAGGACTTTGCAATTATTTTCTCACTCTTATAGTTTAATTGGTAAAATTTATTGAATAAGAAAAATGAAAATTAATTATATGATTTCAAATGAATTATGTTATAAATTCATTTTTGACTTAATCAAAGTGTTATTTATCACATAATAAATTTTTATGTATGAAACTTAATAAAAAACAGATTTGAATTTAAAAGGAAAAATTTTATTTTAACAATTTCCTATAATCCTAGAGATTTAATGAATATAAACTTATAAAATTTATTTTTCAAATAAGTACAGTTTATAAAATTTTATATAAATAGTATAAATGATGTCCATAATTTTAATTTTATTTTGTTTTAGATGGTTATCAGTGATATTATTAGTTTTATTATCACATAACTTATCACAAACATTCTCTTGAAACTTATACTTGAATTAGTTCATTTTCAATATGAATTTTTCTTAAATTATCACAAATGCTTTATTTGTATTTTGAGCAAAAAGTTGAGAAAAAGAGTTTGATAGTTTGAACTTTAATTAACAAAATAAGGTTTTTCTATCTGAAATATGAGATGTGGAATAAGAGATAGCAAAATTGGGTTCAATACACTCTTTTCTAAATCCCAAATTGATAGAATTAATACAAAATCAATTCAAAATCATTTATAGTGTACTGTTTTTGAGACTGATAGCGATCCACTTCTGTGTTTAATATAATAATTATTATGACTTGTTTAAGGACATATTCTTGTATTCAACAGCCTAAGAGTCTTGAAATTATTTATGCACATCAGCTTATGATTTAATAATATAATCGCGAGTTTCATTGAATTTATTTGAATAATAATTTTATTTGAAATAATAAACATGCAATTAACAGAATGAATCCTTAAATCTTGTTTCTTCTCACTCTCGATAACAAATAAATATTTTCAGCTTATAATGAAATTAAATCTTATAAATGATTTAGTTTTTCAAAGACTGTTTTTAAAATTAATTAATTTTTCCAATGAATCTTAATATCAGTATAACTTTTATTAAATTCTGTTTTAAAAACATGTTTGGTATCATTTTACAATTGATTTCCCTGTAATTGATAGTCTTTATGTGACATGTGTTTTGTAATTTAGTTAATTTTTCATTCCTATTTAAGTTTTAAACAGATCAACATTTTAACTGATGTTAAGTTTTGTAATTCAGTTAATTTTTCAAACCTATTGAAGTTTTAAACATTATAACATTTTAACAGATGTTAAAATACGTCTCAAAACATCTTATTTGAAACAAAACTAAATTAATTGATTTCAAATTCGTATAAATTTGACTGAACCCTTATTTGACAAGAACCCAGTCGTTAATCAAATTGGTTTCAAACATTTTTAACTTTTATGTATGTAATTATAATATTTTTGACTGATCAGCTTCTGTTGACTTTTGAATCCGAAACTGATAAGCATAATGCAGTCCCAAATTAAAAGCAAACCTCAGTTTCTAATCTTTGAAGATTGAGAAGAAATAATTTAAACATTGGTTTTTTGATGAAATGATATTTTATTCATTATTTTATAAAATTCTTTTATAGACAAACAAATGTTTAATTAAAGTTCTTTTTAAAAAGTATTTACAAAAAATTTCATATAAAATCGTTTTTATTATATATTTATATATATATTATATATTAATCTAAAAGTCAATGACTTAGAAAATCTCAACATTAAATTTTTAAATTCTAGAAAATTGTAAAAAGTTTTCTAAAAGAGGAGAAAAAGTCTTATAAAGTTGACTCTAAACCAGAATTGATTAAAGAAACAGATGTGGTGTTGTTATTATGATTGTAGGACTGATTTGGTTGACTAGAATAATTTGCTGCCTCTTGAAGTCTCATAAGCATATTTAGCTATATAAACAAGTGAGAGAACAAATTTATTATTTGCTAATAAGTCATCAAAATTTGTGTAAATTATATTATATTTATATCTCTACTAAACAATTTAGAAAAAGAGTCTAATGAATAGGCGTAAACTCAAAAATTCAAAGCCTGATTCAAGTTGCTTTATATAAATTTTCAATAAACTTGATTGGGGTTTAAGTGATATTTTAGTCATTTAATTATTTTTTTTTGCTAAATTTAGAAATCCAGAAGGGAGTAAATTAGATATTTTTTTAATTAGTTTCTTAAGTACTTTGGGTTTAATATAAAAAATTTGCAAAATATTATTTTCCCTAATATGAAATTAATTAAATGAATAAGTATTAATTTTTTTGATGGAAAAATTCAAACTCAGATTCTAACTTAAAATTAATTGAAGTTATATTGATAGGCATTACTAAGAATTTATATAAATAAGATTTGAATGTGTTTAAAAATAGTTTTTAGAATGATTTATAAATTAAAGACTGAAAATTAAACACAAGTTTTCTATTAATACCTATAAATATTTTGAATTTAATGAGAATCAAATAATGAATTGTAATTTTTCCAAAAGCTTAAATCAAAAATTGATTTTTGAAGTTCTTTTCTGATACTCAAAACTGTACTTATATTTCCCTAAAACAAAATGATAGGAAAAGAAATGATTCATACGAGAGGATCATTAGAATTTTGTGCCAACGATTCGTTTTCATTAGGATTTGTTTGTTTATTACTGTCATTATTAACATCTTCGGGTCGTATTCGCAATAAATGTTGAATCCATTCATTATTAGAAACCCAGGGATAGGTTTCAGAGACCCAATCAGTCGGGTCTACGAATTGAGTTCGTTTGCCATACATTTGAATGCCTTCTCGTGTGGCCTCAATTACATACGGAATGATTGAATAATTCCAAAGATCAGTGAACCAAACCTGAGATCCGCTCACGTCTATTGGACACGAAGAGAACAGTCGCGGTCCTAATCATCAAAAATATGAATCCATTAAATATATGAGTAAAATATATGTGAAATAACATTAAAGAGCTTTCAAAAATTATTTGCTTCACCGGAAGTGAAAACAAATTTGAAAACGAAATTTAAAAGCTTTTTGAAAGTAATGAAGGAAAATAATTTATAATCAAATTTATATAGAGTTCGGCTCAAAATTTAAGTAATATCTGAATTTCAGAAATTCCTATTGAATTTCAAACTAGAATATATCCTATAAATTATATTTGTGTTTAAATCAAACTGAATGAAAGATTTCAATGACTTTGTGTAAAAGCGAAAGTCATTTGAAAACATTTTTAAAAAGAACAAACATTTGAATACAGAGTGAAAGTAAAATAAGAAGTATTGAAGATAAACAACAGTTGATTGAATTAAAACAAAATAATAACATTCTATAATAATATTCTATTCTAATAATAATTAAAGATAATACTACTGACCAATAGTGACATCGGAAGACGAATGAACTTCAAGAAATCTATTCAAATGATTCCAGAGTTTAGGGATCCAATCGATAATCTTAATGAGTTCATTGCTTGGTGTCATGTTATTCGCTGCCATTTTTACTTCGGTCTCAATTAATTTGCGCTTCAAATATCGAGAAAGAAAGCCTTTAACCGGTTCCATGTGATTAGCGCATAAAACCCATCGAAAATTATGATGAAGTTGAAGATTAGTTGTTGTGCATGTCGTCTGATTCATAGTTCCGATTATGTATGGACTGAAATTGTATTCAAGAATAAGTTTTTGTTAAGAAAATTAGCGTTAAATTAAAAGTTACAAAAAGAAAAGGAAAGGATCAAAGAATGAGAAAAATATGTGATGAGCTGAATGCTATACATTTTCGTGAACAGTCAAATTTTCATGCTTTACGCTCGTGCTTATGCTTTTGTGTCAGTTACTCGAGTTCATGTTCGACAAAATTTAAATGTTTACACTCGTGAAAGAGTAAGCAATATAAATAGCATAATAATGCCATAAGTTATCAAAAAAATTTATTTTGATCAAGTATTTTGAATCTAGATTTGTTCTAAAAGTGTTTTCAGTACAATTCACATACTTTATCAAAACTTTATCAATTTTTTATTAATTCTGTAATAACATAATCTTTAAAACGCATCTTGAAATATAAATTCAACCGAAATGATTGAATGATAAGATATAAAATACTCAATTAGTATAAAAATAGTCATTATATTCTTGAAATCTGACTCTTCAATTAAAATTAAATGCTAATGAGATGATATGCTCGAACTCGTGCCCGAAGGAATTCTGCGCTCAGTTTCACTAAAATATTATTGAACATTAACATCATTATATAAACCTTATCAGATCATTAAATAAATATGAGCTAACTTTTAATTATTAGTCTCATATCAAAGTTCTCAAATGAACATAAAACGTAAACCCAATTAAAACTAGTATTTCTCACCATTTAGTATGTGTTATATTAAGTAAACCATTAAAAACTTCAGAAATAGATGAGACGTGATGTAAATTATCTAAAATAATAACAGTCGGTAAGTGTAGAGAAGATGATTCAGAATCGCACTGTTCGGCAACATTAGAGAGATATGCTCTCAACTCTTTGGCAGACTTGTGGTCAACACTGAAAGTTGCGATCGAACCCGCGGGACAGCACTCGATCGGAGTTCCAGGACTTCGGCCATCAGTCGCTCTTTTTATAGCTAAATATTCGGCCAATTTATGGGCCAAATATGTCTTTCCAGTACCGCTCGGGCCGCACAATATGATACGTCTGTGTTCTGTTAGTAATCCGATGAAGCGCTGAATTATTGATTTTGGTGTCAATGTGTCGAAAACGAGTGAATCAGACGCTGACTTGAATTGAAAACTAATATGACTTTCGTTTACTAAATAACCGAAAGGAAGCATTTCTGGATTTGATGATTGATTTGTAGAAGATTTTGTTGTAATGATAGGTCTCTGAATCTTTTCTGACCCCACCTGATAACAGGCCAACGCTTCCAAAGACAAACCTAACCCTAAACCAGAATCAATGCGATTGATGTGCTCTTTAAAGCATTTTTTGATCATGAGATCCAATTGATCCCAATTTGTTTTTGGGGTCACTACTAATGAAGCGATTATATGAGTGCCCGAACCGACTGTTACCAGTTTTCCTCCTTCGCAAAGAAGAGCATTCGTAACCGCTTCCATTTCTAAGCTCTCGATACTATTTCCGTCTTCGCCAACAGTTCCGTTTCCGTTCATTCGACACGAAAAGGTAGAGCCAGTTGTGTGTGATATCTGTTGTGCACCAATACCTGAATGTCAGGAAAGAAATTTTTTGTTACAAATTCTTTGAAAATCGATTCCTAGAATCAATTTGTTCAGGAATTTTGTTATTGAAGTAAGAATTCAATAATTGAAAAGAAATTTTTTTTATTCATTTAATTGAATTCCTTAGAGTTCACCCAATAGTAAGAATTCAATTATTTTTATATCAAGTTTTCTAACTATTATATAATACTCAAAACTATTTTATGAAATAGAAGTCTGAAGAAAACTCATATCAAAAAGTTTTGTTTAATGAAATTTTAATTATTTTGAAATTACATTTAAATTCATAAGTGATTGCTATCAATAATCTCTAGATTTAATAACTTTAATAAAATATTCAAAATTTTGAAATAAGATGATCTGTTGATTATTTATCTGTAACTTCAGATTTTGAACCGAATTAAAAATTTCTGATATTATTAAGAATTGAATTCGAACCTGAAGTCATTGAGCTTTGAGAAGAAGCCAATGATTTAGAGCTGACTAAGCGTTGAAGTCTATCATTATCTTGTTTAATATTCATCATTTCGGCTCTCAATTGATTAACTGTTTCTTTAAGATTCTCCAATTGATGGGCAGATGTCAGCGATTCCAGTCTTATATCGGTTAAAATCATTTCTTTCTCTCTCAGCTGTCTTTTCAAGTCCTGAACTGTTTCGGATTCGTTGAGATCATTATTAACTGCTTTTGAATCAGAACGGAATGAACGCGAAGACATGAGTGGGGAATTCGGGACTGAACTCGAATCTTCTTCATAACCAGAACCGTTTCCAACTGCTTCTGCATCAGAAACAGACTCGCGCTTAACAATTGACTTATTCTTTTTGAATGCTTTAGTGAATGAACTCCTGAGCCAACCAGAACTCGAATTATTGTTTAATAACTTGGTCTTCGATTTTTTCTTAGACTTTGAATGTGTAACTGATCCGTCGGCTCCACTCGAAACACTTGATACCGATTCGGTTGATAATTGACGCGCGAATCTTGAGTTATAGTCTGGAAAAAAATATAAATTATAGGTTTGATTGAAGTTTTGATAATTTGATTATTAGTCAAATCACGTCTCAGAAAAATTCATTTTAAAGGATTCGTTTCTTATTTTTTATGAATACTATAAATGCTTTCGATCGATAATTCAGGGAAAACTTTTTTCTTATTTTCAGACCTTGAAAGTCAGATAATGAGATATACAGTATTGTCAATAAATCAAAGTTATAGATATGTCGAAATGATATTTCTTTAATCAGTGATTTTCGATCACTTTTTCCTATTCAGTTAAGTTATGTGATAAAGAGTTGAATAATTTTAAAATTAATCAACAAAATATAGCAATCATTATATTCAGGCAATAATTCTTAAACTCATTCCTATATAAGAAGCTTAAAAAGTATTCATAAAATCCACGAAAAAAACTTCAAAACTAAAGCTTTTTCTAAAACCTGTTCAGCGATAAAGCGTTTGCGAAATAAAACACAAATATTTATTATAATAAAAAAGGCTTAGATTTCTAAAATCGAAATTGAATTTCAAGTGTTCTCAAGAATTTGTTAGTATTTTTAGAAAAAGAGAGAGAAATAAGAATTTTCATTTTTAAGGATCAGTCCTAACCGTCACCCTTTCCATCATTAGTAGTTGTGTTAAAAGTATGCCTTCTTATAAGCGAAGCTGTTTTAACTTTGTTAGCGTTATTACTTGTCTGCTTCAAAGAGCTTGGATTAGTTGAATCCAAGACAGAGCCCTGTTTCTTAAGATTCTCGATTGTATTTCTCAAGCGATCCAATTCGCAGTCCTTCAGTTCCGCGGTTGCACTCAATTGCTGTAGTCTTGAAGTCATTGAAGATAAAGATTGTTCAAAAGCTGCCACCATATGTGCCTATGAGGAGAAACAAATACATCATAATTTATTTTTTTATGCATTTCTTTGTCAAATAAATAATATAATAGTTTTAACTTTAAAATGGATAAAAACGTTTTTGTTTCTCTTTAAATTTGATAAGAAAAGTAACGGAACAATGAATACAATTCAAAATAGTTACAGAAGAGGTCAAATGCATTGAAAATTAGGACATTAAGGGCTATAAAGTTTTATAGAATACATATTGTGTAATAAATTATTTTCAACTTAGAATCTGTCAGTTTTTGAGCTCTAAACAAAAAGTTTAATTGTTTTTTGAATTGTTTCAGATTTTTGAGAACAAGTCTATGATTAGATTTTTTGCGATAAACAAGAGTTGAAAAATAAAAACAGACCCAAAGTTGAGATCAAACTCTTTATTAGGCTATTGAGACAAAAATAATATTATTCGCCTCAAGTTTTGCCCAATTTATTATTCAATTTTAGAGCAACACATGCTTTGCGAGAAAAATATCGTTTTGGGTTTAAAACATAATAATTATGCAATTATTGCTGTCCTTCTGTATCATGTTATTTATTTTGACGCTTATCTGTCTTAACCTTCAAATGAAAATAATTTAGATTTCAAAAGGATTTTTGAGCGGATACTGAATTGCAAAAAATTAACGGTTTGAATAATAACACTCAAAATAGAAAATTTAATCGCTTTGCAGTTACGATGATTTAGAACTCATTTCAAATCTAACAATCATGAAAGGAAACTCATGTCCCAAAAAAGTCTTATTTTATAGGATAAGAACATAAAAAAAGTTTTAAAGTAGACATGAATTGATTTAGACCTCAATTTTATGATTAGATCCCTGTTTAGGATTGGTATAAGTCATGCTGACTGGTCTTCTGTTAGTCTTGATCAGAGCTGAAGCCTCACTATTCGGCTCTTCCCATAAGGTTTCGAGCATTTGCTGACAGCAATGCAGACCTGCATTATTAACATAATTATTTCTATTCGAGTGAATAATACTATTATGACAGCCGGCTCTACAACAGCAGTGAAACTCCTGTTGACAAAAATCAGCATTTTTTGAGGCGTTATTAACTTGATTTTGGTTTTCATTAAATATTTTATTAGGCAATAATGACGGAGCGATTTTAATCTCTGAATTTTTGCCGATTTCATGCACATTGTCCTTCTGGCGATTGCTTTTACTCGATCTTCTTGTGGGTAAAGTAAAGTATTTGCTCTTTTTCTTCAATTGTTTATTACTATCGGTTACACTTTTGAGCGATTCATAGCTGGGCGAAGACTCATAAGCAGAATCAGTGCCTCCACTAATACCCCCGCCATAGAAGTCAGGCATTAAACTCTTACGCCTTCGGCGAAAATCATCAAAATTATCGAAAGCATAATATAGTTTTGTTGATGAACTATAACTGGTTTCTCTACTATTAGTAGTATTCGTATTATTAAAATTTTCTGATATATTACTTAAGGTATGATTTGCAACAGCTTTACTCCCATTAATAGCATTACCAAAATTCAAGCATATCTCTGACTGTGAGCTTCGAACTGAAGGCAAATACTTTGCTGTACATATATTATCACTATAATTATCATTATTATTATTATCATAACCGCTTCCATAAACACATTCTTCGCGAGCGTTCACTCCATGAGAGACTTGTTGTTCAGTTTGATTTCTATAATTTTCATCATAGGGTTCATCACAATCATAGGCAACAATTGGATTAAACAGATCATCGACTAATTTACGCGCTTCTTCAGCACTGACAACAGTATTTCTTCGTAGATTTGCATCAATATATTGATGACGACGCGGAAGAGTGCAATAAATTGACATCTTCTTTATGCACGACTAGATTTAGACATTGATTGACAAAATTTTCAATTTTCACAGTTTAGTCAAAAACTGTTATATAATAATGAGTTGCAGTTTGAAAAAAAGTTTCTCAAATTCAACAGGCAGTCAATACATATTGTTATAACATATGAGAGATTATATCGACATTAGTCACGAGATAAATAATGATAAGTTAGTATTAATGAAATACTACATTATTGACAGAGTTCGGTAGCAGAACAAACAGTATATGTATCGAAATAATGAGTGTAGTTTTTATTCTTTATCATTACTAGAGATAAAACTTTTCAAAACACAATCCAACGATAGTATAGTTTTTCTGTAGAGAGCAATTCAAATGATTGTTTTCGCAATTTTTGTAGCGAATGTCTTGAGTCGAGTAAAACAAGTTTTGATTTTCATGGCCTCTTACATCACAATAATCGTCATTGATTTGAGATATAACTAAGCTTAAGAAATTCATCATAAACATAATGATAGTAAAAACGCCTTAAGCAACAAGTTAAATATTTTTTAGGTCACAAACTTTTATCTGGAAAGTGCAATAACACAACTACTACCTAATAAAATATTAGGAATTACTCAAAAAAACTTATTATTATTATTTATCATATGTTTTCAAAAAGTAATAAAATTTTAACTCTGAACTACACATAAAAAATAAACCTTTTTTCTCGCCGATCGTATTCACCGCTCAAAGCAAACAAACTTATGTTTCACTACTGATGAAAAACTTGCGTAAAAAGTTGGTTCGAGTGCTTGTAATCAGCTCTCGAGCGGAATTAATAAAGAATTTCATTATGAGATAGAAGTTTTTCTAATTCAGGAGATGTAGAATTCTTGAGGAATACCAAAATTAGTTTCACATCTCATGTTCTTCTACTAAAACTGTGGTTCATATGAGAGTGAAATGACTAAAATGGATGATAGAAACAAAGTTTTCACACAAACACATCAGAAACTCACAGCTGCAGTGCAGGCACGCATACGCCAGAAAAGTTCTGCTCAGAGTTACTAAGAATAAAATACTACATAGTATTGAAAACGAGAGAGGTTTAGAACCCTCTGCATTTGGTTTAATAATAACAACAGTCCCCGAACTTATTCACAAAGTGCTGCTTCAAAAGCATTCATAAAATCTATAGAGCATTGAAACCATACGACTGTCCGGGAAAAGCACAGGACAAACAAGAATCGCAAATTCAAACTAACAGTTCTTTTTCTAAACAAATTTTACTGATTCCTCGAAAAACCAGACATTAAGTCCTCCAAAGACTTAACAAACTTGAAAAGAAATTTTTTAATCATTGAAAATACCATAGAGTTTGAAACACGGGAGTGAACCATAAGTCCGCCCACACATAAACTTCTTAGGAAATGAAATTTACTGCCGAGAGTTCAAACATAAAGATATTAGATCTGTTCCTCCGCTTTTTTTCAATAAAGATGAAACAAAAAAATTAATTATATTTTTCTGACAATAATAGGGCCGCGAAATAATTTCTGCTGGAAATTAATTTTCTGCTACACTTTTTTACTTAATTACATTTCACAGTTTGGTTGATGCAAATCCGCAAAACCTAATACTATAATACAGGGAAACAGTATTTTTTCCTATTGTTCGAAATGCTTCATAAGTTAGTTGTGAGGAAATAAATTCATAGCAAATTCAATTATTTATATTATTATAATTCCATTAAAACTCGGCAAAAAATAACTCCATTAAATGAAATATTAATTGAAAACTCCTTTTTAATGTTCATTTCCAGAAATTGTAAAACTTATTGCAGATTAAAATCTGATAATTTGACGAAGAAAAATGAATTTTAGCATTAATTCAAGATTTTACTCATTCAAAGAACTTAAAAAATAAAATGAAAACTTTTTACTAGTTTGTCTACTATTGAGTTCAAAATGAAAAGTTTATCAAAAAATCTGAATAAAAATTGAGAAAAACAGTATGCTTTTGAAGCAAAATTTCTCTTAGAAAAATGCAGAGCTCTTTCGCCCTGACTTTAAACTAAACAAGTTTTGTAATTCGATGATTCTTTACAAAACTGCTTGCATTACAAATGCGGAAACGCTGTTCTCTCTCAATATGTATACAACAGTTACTGCATAATGAGAACAATGTTTGTCTTTCTCAAAGGAACTCAACGCCAGGGATGAGATAAAAATGGTCAGAAATATGCCTGAAAATGGGCGGAAACCTGATGTACGCGTGCAGTAATTCAAGACATATGGCTTTGAAGTCTTGCAGAGTTTTGACTTACATTTGTGGTCAGCTGTGAAGTGAGTGTAGAAACCTTTTCGTTCGCCTGATCTAATTCTCGTCTCAATTTACGAACTTCGTGTCCGCTCTTATCTTCAGTCTATAGATTGAGTCAAAAAACAGGAACAATATAAATAAATAACATGATTAAAAGTTTAAATCAAATGATTTCTGATAATAACCTCTCTTACTATTTATTTAGATTTTCTCTATTCATAAAAAATGTAATTTAGTTTTCGTGCTGTTTAACAATCAAGCGATTAATTTATTCTTTGGATATGTACTGATTCGCATTCAGATAATGGTTAATACTTTTGTATTCAATGATTTATTTGATTTTTTCAGAATTAATAGTTTAAAATTCAGTTTCAAGTTTTTTTATATCTTTCATCAAATCTTTTGATTAAACTTTGTATAAAAGTTGTTGAATAAAATTTTTTATTTGGGTTTTTCTTCTTAATCAGTGAGTATTTCTTTTTAATCACAATAGTTTTTGTAGGTTTTGCTCGGATTTGAACTAATTTTAAAATAACAATAATAAAAACAGCCTTTTCACAGATTCATGGGTTGTGAATAAATAGGATAAAAGATTATTATTAAATATTATTTATAAGAACTTAATTTGTTGAGTTTGAAAAATGAATCTTAAATTAAAGCCTTTCAAAAAATTATTTTAAGATTTGATCTATTTATGAATTTTAAGCATTTAATTTTCATTTATTAACAGATGAATGAAAATAGAGTTCAATTTTGAGCACTTATTTTGTTTGAATAAACATTTTTAATAAAGTGGAAAAATATTATCTAAAAATAGTTATGAATAGAAAAGTGAAATAACTTCAGTATTGATGTAAAACTTAAGCTTTTGAAGATATATTCAACGTCTGTTTGGTTTAAATTAAATTTTTTGAATGACTGCCATAACCTGATAAGTGCTATTTCCTTAATATTATTGATAATTAGAAGTACTGTATCATAAATCAAAGTAAACACTACCGACTGCTGTGAAAATACTAATGAAAGTGGAGACGACTTTCAAACTACAAAATTTAAAACTTCTAACTTTCAAACTTCTAAACTTTTGTAATCACATTTCATCGAATGTTTTAAGACATTTTCGTTTCTATTTCTTAAGATAATGAGTTATTTTTCTGGTTTCTAATTCATCATAATTTTCTTTATAATTGAAGCGGAATCGCATGCAATCTGAAAAAACCTCAAACTTTCAAATTTAATTGTTATTGAGCTGTGTGTGAGACCAACAAAATTACTCAAATTACAAAACTTAATAAACAATTGCACGAAATCCGAGTCAAAATGGACGTAAATCAAGATGGATTTCAACTATCCATTCCCTATCACTATATTAATAATATAAAATCTGACTAATTGTTAATTTGAATCATTATAATAAATGCAAACCACTGCTAACGGGGACTCCGAAACTGGTACTCAAATTAATAATTTATTAAATATATATCAGTTTCAAATTAAAATTCTTATTTTGAAAAAGAAATCATTTAAATCCATTTTCTCGTGAGTTTGGATTATTTTTATTAAGATTCGTTTGTGTTTTGTATGTATTCTTATTCTATTGTTCACATGAATATATTTGCATTTTAATTAATAATTGGTTACTGAATAAGGTTTTTGGGTTTAAGACTTCAACTTATAGTTTCGATGCTTTGAACGGATCCTTAGCTATAAATCATTTGACCGAAACTTAATTATAAGCTATTGATACATGTGATGGTAGTAATAAACCAATAAAGTATAATATATTATCTTAATATATTTGCTTAAGAAAACTAATACTCACAGCAGAAAACATAGAAGACGTCGAAACTAATGAAAGCGATGAGCCGTGCATTAGATCTTCATCTTTAGGATTATGATTGAATTGAGTGATAGAACCAGTATTTGTTTGTGTGCGCTGTTGTTGTCCTGCAGTTGAGTTAATGTTCGGCTCATGAATAGGAGAGTTATAGATATGATTCATGAAACGTGTCGGTGAAGTCGGCTGTGATGTCGGCTCTGAAGACTTATTCGTTCGAATCGATCCATTCCTCATCAGTGGATCTTTAGATCGATTCTGAGACGTATTAAGTCCAGGAGAAGCCGATGCGGATTCTCTTAAGCGTACAGAAGCAGAGTTGGGTCGCGAAGACTGTTGTCGAGTGAGAAAATAGTTGGCATCTAAAGAAAGCGGACCATTCAGTGATTCCATACTTTCCGCTTCAGTCAATGCATTTCTTTGTAGGGCTAATGCGTGTCTCTGTAGCCATGGACTCATCGAACTATGGCTTGACATTAGGTTAGACTCTAATTTTTGGAACAAATTTCAATCAAAGTTTAGGAGCTTTTGAATAATAAAATAAAAAAGCAAAAAACCAAAAATAGAGAAGAAGTCAAAATAATTTGTATTAAAATTGTAAAAAGTAAAATATTAACTAATTATTTAGAAATCTGATGAGTTATATAGTTATCAATTCAACGATAAATAGAGTGAGAGAAATAATCAAATCAAAAAGAAGTCACAAATCAGCCAAACACTAAAGACGAACAACTAATGAGTTAATATTTATTCATTTCTCAATTCATCTACAGTTTCATTCACTCTCTTATAACTGCTGTTCAGTTAATTCAGTTTCCAATCAAACATTAATTCAATTATTAGGTATTATTTATTTCAAAGTTTTAACTCTATAGACAAGAATTTCAATTCAAAAATTTTTTGCTCATATCCGAAAAGATAAATTTTAAATAATCTTGTTTTAAATGACAGAAAGGTGAGTGAATTTCAATAAAATTGACAGATTTTGAACGATTAGAATATTAAATGCTATTTATTATGTGAGAAAATCACTCAATAAAACTTCAAAGAAATGAAAAATAAATTTAAATAAACAAAAATCATATGAATTCAGACTTAATCAAAATTAATTGATAGTGAAAAAAAAATCTGAGTCTAAAATGAAAAGTAAAAATAAAATTAAAGATTGAAAAGAAAGAAAACTAAATAAAACTGATTGACAATAATTACCACCACTGTATCCACCGATATCTGCATAAGACGATAGCCTCGAACTGGCGTCCCTTTGCCTTAAAGGTGATGTCATATAAGAATATTTGTTAGTCATTAATTGTTGTAAATTATTGTGTTGTTGTTTCTGTTGAACATATTCGGAGTCCGAATGCGGAGAATCTGTTTGTGTGGAACCAATTACTTTACTCTTATGAGTCTGTCGTTGAACAGTATATTGTTTGAGAGCAGGTCCAGAAGTAGTAGTGGTCGCCGTTCGCGAAGAACTCGGACTACTTAACGGTCTCTTATTTGATAATAAGTTTAAATCGTGTTTCAAATTATTATTTTTAGTGATATTATGCTTCAGAGATTCAAAGCTATCGTGTCTTTCGATTATTTTTGAGGTATTTATTAATTTTTTATTAATTGAATTATTAGTCGGTCTCGAGTCAAGTCTGTCCAGACTTTTAGTTCCCTCATCAGTATTAGTGGTAACAGCTTTTGGAGCCACTGTATTGTTAGCCTTCATCATGAGATGATGTTCATGAAGATATCGCTTCCAGACAGCGGTCGAGCTTAAGGCAGACATCGATTCTGTTTGCATTCCAGAGTCTGTTTTCTTAATACCTGACTTAACCTTTGATTGATTCTTATTCGAGACACACTTGGAGTTCGGTTTTGATATATAGAGACCGATGGGATCACCAGTTGATGAACTCATCGATGATGTTGTTGTTGTTCCGCTGGCTTCAGTTCCACTAATCATTCCTGGATCTGAACTCAAGGAACTGCTGTCATCCAAACTATAATTACAAGAATGTTCATTAATTTTAAGAATAATTTGCGATTAGGAATTAATTTACATTTTGAAATAGGTTTATATTTTCAACAAATACTGCATTTTAGGGACTATTTATGTCTAAGTTAAAAAAAATTGGTATAAAATTTTTCATTCAGAGATCACTAACACGAATACATAGCTAAATATCGATCGTGTCTCATATACTCCTACAAAGAAAGATGCAGTTATGGTAAAAGAATTGGACGCAACCAAACACAGTGCAAACAAGAGGTAAGTTTACAATCGAATTGATTGTTATTCAGATTTTATAGAAATCTAATAGAGATTTATTTAATTGAACTGCAAAATAAAAGAATTGGTGACACTTTTCTTACCAAAATTGTGGATATTGTGCAACATTATTACTAGTGTTGTGCTTCTGATTCATTAAATGAAATAAATTGGCCGAATGTATGGATACATTCGTTGTACTGAAAATAAAAAGTTTTTAATCAAACTAAATAAATGAAAATTTTCGGTAAATTTAAAACCTGATTAAGTGATAAAACAAGAAAATTGATTAAAAAGAAGTTAAGCTCTTATAAGTTGTTAGAAAAGTGCAGTGAAAAATAGTTGTAGAGAAAGAGAGAATGAGTTTTAATAGTGAAATATTTTAGGAAAAGCTGTTTAAATGCTGTTCTCTTTCTTGAAAAGCATCACAAACTTATTTGAATAGCTTTAGATGCTTAGCAACGGAGTAAAAGTAATCAAAAGATGCATTTTATAGAAGAGTTGTCAAAAGAGCTACGCATGAAAGATGGTGTTTAATATTGTAGTGGATTTAAGTTGAGACAAATATTCTTCGGGTTCGGTATCGACCGCTTGACATTAGCTTAGTTTATATAACAAATTAGAGAAGTATTTGCTATCAAATATTTGATAAATTAATCATATTATATGATATGATTCACTAAAATATGCTGAGAAGTATTCAATATAAGTCGAGGAGTTTTATGAGTAAACATTGAATTAAAAATAGATGAGAATTGGAAATAAAGTCAGATAATACAGCACAGAGTTGAACAAAGGTCTGATGCTTGATGTGGTGAGCTTTTGAAAAATTGACAAACTCAATAAAGAGGTGAAGCTAACTTATTCAATCAATTTTGCTTCAAATAGTGTTCTAAAACATGAGTTTATTCGAATTTTTAAGAACTGCTTTATTTTAAACAAAACTATTCGGAAAAATTCAATATTTTGATCAATTTGATTTTTTGCTCAACTATTTTTTGAAAAGGCAATCAAAATTATTTGTTTAACGACATAGAAGGTGAAAGATTAAAGAAAGTCTAATAGTTTTCACAAAACTCTAATCAAAGAAATATCCAATTTTATGGTGAAGTGCTTCAAACCCATCCCACCCCTCCCTTATTCAAAAATTGAATAGAGAAAGAACCAGAATTAGATGATAATGTGAAGCTATTGATAAGAAAATTTGTCTCAATATGTTATCGTTAACCACATGAAACACTGTCAATCAGCCAAGTCTTGAAACACAATATATGCTTACCTGTCGTCGTGATAGTGTCTATGCGTTGGACTCATATAATCAGGTTTTGTGGCCAACACTTGATTTCTCCTAAATTGTGGAGAACAAACACCAGACTCACTGAGATATCCACCCTCTGTACCGGCCGGAGGACCGCATCCTCGATAAGGATTTGGCCGTGAATTTCTATCTAATAGTGTACAGTCGCTCATATATCCATTTTCAATAGTAGAATAATTATTAGCCAATCGCGAACACGAACTCGTATTATTACATAATTGATTACTATTACAAGAGTTGGCACTACTTCTCAAGAATGCAAACTGTGAAGTCCTGACGAGTGGTGCCATCGGTTTTATATTAACAAGAGCTGAATCCACATCACTATTACTGGCAGACTCTTCTCCGTGAGAAGAATTGGCAGAATCTTGTAATGGATCAGATTGTTGATTAACATGTTCTTCAGTTTTCTGTTTAGGGCTGTGTTGAAGAGTTTCACTCTGTTTAGCAGTACTTCTCTTACTAGTCGAGGGCTGTTGTGTCTGTTGTTTCTGTTGGTCTTTCGGCTCTTTATCCTCTTCTATGGTCTCATTATTAGCATTAGCTTTGGATAGTTTTGATTCGCGCGCCATAATTGGTGACACCATTGCTATACTCGGCTCAGGCTTTGAATTTACTGATTGCTGTTGTTGTTGTTGTTGTTGTTGTTGTTGAGCTGAATTAGCCTTTAATTTACTATTCGATTGAGAACTCTGTTCTCGATCTGAAGGTTGACTTTCAAACTTTCTGGTGGACTGTATTCTACTGACACTCTCTTCAGATGCGAACACCTTTGAGGTTCCCTTAACAGCAGCGGTAGGTTTTGCTATTGTTGTCAACGAATTATTCGAAGTCGACTGTGAACTGGAAGCCATTGTTGGGATTGAAGTCTCTATTATTGTAGACGTTGGACGACTTCTCGGCGGCTGAAGTCGTTTGACTGGTATTGAACCTAACTTTGAGTTTGAATTTAAAATCTTATTATTATTATTAGTAATTGTTTTGTTATTTTCACAGTTAAGAGTTTCTTCACTTTTCTTAAGCTGATTATTACTTGAATTTAAATTATTAATAGTATTACTACTATTGTTAACATTGCTGTTAGAATTAGTATTAGATGAAAAACTATTTGCGCTATAATTAGAAGTTCGCGTTTTTGAACAATTCACAGTTGGCTTAATCTTATTGCTAGAAATTGTAGAAACACTGGTTTCGAGACCACAAAGACTAGCACTCGAATCACTTTTAGCTGAACTAAAGCCCGAACTACTACTCGTTCTTTTAGACACTATTGACTCTGACTTGTTGTTTATTTGCTGACTATTCTGCTCATTAACTCCTATTTGTTGACCACTTTTGAATAGTTTAATCTTATCGAGCATTGAGTTCTGTTGATTAGGGACTGCATTCTTGTTTCTCAATATCACACTTGTCTTTGTGGTCACATTAGGAGCTGATATCAGTGGTATCGATGATGTAGATGAAGGACGTGGTGCTCGAATTCCTTTTGTTGGTATATTTGTTGTTGGATTTGTTGGTTGGGATGTTTGTGGATGTGGTTTAAAAGAGTGTAGAGCTGGTGATCCTGAACGGGGAGAACCTAATGTTTCGTGAGTCAGAAAAAATATTACTATAGTTTATGCTGAAAATCTTAATTTTAGACTTTTTTGTAACTAATTTTTCGCTTGAGTTGTAATGAAATTCAATTTAAAAGATATTTTTATCTTTGAGAAAACTAATTACAAACTTAATTTAATTCATGGAAAAACCTAATTAGATGTTAAGATGTTTTGCGGAAATAATATGTTATGTAATTAAATCATTATTAGGAACTTTTTTCAGAATCATCTTTAAATAAACTTTGTTTGTTTTCAAACACGATATTTTTGAATGCAAAAAATTGATATTAAGTCAATTTCGATTGATAAGAAACTCTCAATCCAATTGAGTTAAACTACTATTACTTTGACTGTTATTACTTCTGAAATATTGATTGATAACTGTGTAAAGTGAAATCATATACAGTATGTCAAAAACTCTAAACATTGAATTATGAATAGTGGGTTCCGTATACAGGCTTTTAAGTATTTTTCAAATGTTTTGATTAAACGATCATTCAATGAACTTTAATTAAATGAAAATAATGGTCTATCAAACAAAATAAAGTTTCAAAATTCATTTAAAGTTCTATTTATAACGATAAATGTCAATTCGGTATAAAAATTATTAATGCATTTCAAATACTTATTTCATTTAATGATTTTCAATTACAATATAGACTAATATTTATCATTCAATATTAATTTCATCAAATAGTTCTGATGATATTTATAGATAACAACAACAAAAAATCGATGAACAGTAAAAATTTATTTTTAACTTTAGATTTATTTTCTTGATATCGCATATCAATCACTTAACAGGTTCTTTTCGCAAAGCATTTAAGTGAATATAAAGCTATCGATAATAATCATAATTTAAAAAAGCTTTCAGAATAAAATTAATTCAAAAGTTTAAAACTTTCTTTTTATTTGTTATTTTTTTGAATGGTAAGAAAAAATTATGAATAACATGACAGACAACAAAATTAATACCACATTTCCCATATTTTTTTATTCTGTTTGGAACAAGCATTTCAAGACTGAATCACTAAATCCTTTTCAAATAAAACACAGTTTAAAGCAAACATAAGGCAGACATTTATTCCTTATGGAGAACATTACTGTTTTTCCTTAAGTTAGTATCACTTTTGGAAAAGTTATTGAGAAGAGACAAAGTTTATTCAGTGATACATTTATGTTGATCTAAAAATTTTGGTGACAATAATGTAAAACCTTTACAAAATTGACTGTGTTTGAGAACCACGCCTGACAAGAGCGAAGTGGCGCCGGCCTTATGCCAGAGAAGACATGCTTCACGAACCTACTGATTGCAATACACTTTATGCAACTTCAATAGCCATATTATTCATACTGCTAAACAATTGAACATTAATTGTGATTATATATCCCTTTTTCCTCTTATCCTGACGTCATGTTTCCATCTATTAAAAAAATAGTAGATGTAAAATAATCCTGTCGTGCGTGCAGTTTATTCTTTTCAGCTGCTATTCAAACAATCATTATTACTATCAATATTTGAAACTTCATTCAGTTTGAGAGGATATAAAAGTGGAATAATATATTCCCCAATTCGTCGAAAATTCTAAAGCTTTTTTCACTAATACTTTTGAGAAATATTAACTCAAACTCAGATATTGAATTCTTAAACAATAAATTAAAAACTGTGTTCAAAAATATCAAATTAATATGAAAATCAATTGGTTTAATGAAATAAGTTATGAAAAGTTTTTCTAATGGTTCACATATTTAATAAATTTTCTGATAATTACTTACTTTTGTCCAAATAAATATGATTTTAGAAATTTAGAATTTTGATCAAATAAAGTGTAACCGATTTAAGAACTAGATATCAGAAACATTTGGTTTTAATAAAGATCCTAATTTGAGATAATACTAAAATTAAACTTCAAGTTCATTATAAGTTTTCTTTTAACAAAAACCATTTCTCATATGGTTTTAATTTTCAATGTGTATGCATTTCATGAGAGAGTATGGAAACAATTTTAAAGATATATATCTTGACCCTAATTTCGAGAGTTGAACCAAAAATAATTTCGATAATACTATCATATGTTGTATCAAAATCGTGGGAAATGGATTATTGCAACAAATTAAAGAATTTACTCTCTTTAAGTGAATGATTCACAGGAAAGTTCAAATTAGATTCAAATTATGATAAAAATAGTTAAAATAATTTTGATATCTATAATATAATGCATTTATCCTTATATTTTCTATAAACATAGCACTTGGAAGACTTCTATATCACGCATGTTTATTACTTTTATGGTTAAAATATGCTTTTTATAAGACTTCAATAAAATTCATATCAATTTAATATTTTATTTACACTAAACTTAAGTATAACTATAACTAAAGATAAAAATCGCGTTTTAGTCAAGTCAAGAGTGGATTTTCACCACCACTTCATATCACAAGAGATTTTAATTTTTATTGAAAAGCATAAAATGCTTGAAAAAAACAATTCTGATTATAATTGGAATTCTGATTTACAATCGAAAAAATCAGAATTAAATAGTATTTTAAGTCTGGATTGAGTTTTTTCTCATTACTAAAAAAGAAAGTTGATCTGAGTTTGTTTGAAAATTAAACTAATTTGATCTCATTAAGAATTTTAAACATAAATTAAATTGAATGCGTGATTAATAACACTTCAGTTGAATTTATTTTTCTCTCTAAAGACTAAACATTTAGTGAAAAGTTTGAAACTCTAGACATAAAAAAATTTGAAAAGTAAGCAAAAGAAAGCCATATGGGGTACAAAAGACTGAATTCTATACCAGAAAACAGATGAACAGTAAGTTTACTGAACGAACAGATGCACTAAAGAATAAGTTATAAATAAAAATTAAAGCTTTAACTGAAAAGAAAGTTTACACCCAATGATACAAATTTGACTTCAAGAACGAACGGGATATTAATTTCAAGGGCAATACTGTCACAATCGTAAAGGATTTAAGAGTTTTTTCCTTCTAAGAAATCTTTCATACAATGATAATATCGATAATTGAAAGCAAAAACTGAAATGAATGAATAGCGAAAAATCAAAAATTAATTTTTCTACTTATGCAACATTTTGACACTAATAGCAGATAAGATGCAATTTAGATAATATAAAAACTTTGTTCAAACATTGATTGTATTTATTTGAGATTCACTTTGAATGCATAAATAATTTAATGTTCAATTATATTATATGTTAAGCAAACTTTTAGGCAGTTCTACAGAGAATACTATCATATGATTATAATCTATTCAGTAATTAAAGTCAGTCATTATGAATGCACGGAATCTTTTAATTATTTATTTTAAACTTAACGGACAGATAATTAGAGCGAATGTTTATTTTCATAAACTATAAACATGAGCAGTAAAATTAAGATTAAGAATAAACATATACTGTGTAATCAATGATAATAGAGTTGAGCATAAATGGCAATAAAAGGACAGATTTAATATCCGTGCGAAGTAGTTATACTCAAATCAAAACAATGCTATTATGATATCATAAACAATTACAGTTAATGCGAAAAAATAATTATCGTTTGAGAAACAGGAAAAATTTCCTGCAAAAATAGATTCAATATCATTAAGATCAAATGATCTGAATTGACTGCTAATGGGTTTAAATGGATATCTGAATGAATCCTAAAATAATGAACAGAAAATGGAAAGTTTAGCTAACTTTTCAGTTGACCTTTCATTTAATGTACAGAAAAGTATACAAAGAGATCATTACAAATGACAGTACTTTTCAGTAAAAAAAACACAAAAAGCACTTTAGCTAATAATGCACGCAATTTAGCGTTTTCAGTATTAATGCTTAATTGATTATATCTTTTACTTACGCCAAATCCCAAATTGATTCCTTTTCTCAAATTAAACGTTAGATAACAAACAGAGGCTTATTTTTCGAACAATTGCTCAAAAAAAATAAAAACTGCTAAAACTGGGCACACAATGAGATAAAAGAACAGTAGCTGTTGGTTGGGATAGAAGTGACCCAATGTGCGAACTCATAACAACACTTATGAATTGAGTTTGGTTTTCAGTCTGCTTGGCTCCTATTCAGTCAGCGCATCGCCGAAACCCCCCGTTTTCGTGAATCATTTAAAGGGCGCTCTCGTTGGGAATAAACTAAGCATTGAATTCGCTTCGCATAACACACAATATTCGATGCGGAATACAGTTAGTCTACGACTGACACTAAAAAAATCTATTCAAACAATGCATTAATTGGTAAACTTTTGACTTTTTTTATTTGTTTCGTGAAAAGTAGATTCTATTGTTTTCATAGACATATTTTTTTATGTTTTGATCTAATCTATGATCAAATTATTGCATATTTATGATCAATAATATCGAGATTAGACTTCGTATGCTTTTATTGCTAATGCATTAGAAAAGTCTCCTCTTTTTGACACTGCACATAAACTAACGGTTCTTCGACTTGTAGTCTAAGACTTGTGGACCACTTGGGAGCTCATATTGTATTACAAGCGATACATTGAGCAAACATATCATGAGATCTTGTAATCTAGTAATCGAATTCTGTATTATCTTAAGAACATTGCAAGAAAATTGTTTATACAAATAATAAATTGTTCGCAATATAATATTTGACTAAATCATTATTATCACATTGTATTCAATTAACATTAATTTTCAATTTATATCCTTTTTTCATGCTGAATATTTTGGGTTTAATTTTTATTAAATTTTATGCCAATTATTTTATCTCAAAAGTGTTTTATTAAATTTCTTTTTTGTTGTTGAGAACAATATAAATTTCTTCATCTTCTCATTCAATTAGTTCAAGAATTACTAAATACACGATTTTTTAAAAAACTTATAAAGTGTTTCATGTTTTGATTGAATAAAAAATAGTTATTAGAAAAAGAATTCTCATTCAAATTACTAATTGCAAAAAAATCTAATTAAATAAAAGAAAAGTTCATTTTTTGAATCAATAATAAGCTATATTCTGAAAGTTTTAAAATTGAAAACATTTTTGAAAATCCACGCATAGGAAAAGGTTGAAGACCATGAAGAGAGAGATCCGTTAGTGCTATACAAGTATAATAACATGATCATTGCTCTGCCTATCGATCGATGAAAATGGTTAGCTTTAGGAATAGTTCAACGCACTGATGGGCGCAATGTTATTATGAGTTTTGATTTTTGGTGATAACCGGTATATCATTTGAATTTTTCCAAAAATCAAAACAAGAGGCGAAGGATGGCTTTTAAACCCTTTAATTATATATTTTTTTCTAAACTTGCAATTAATCTTTTGGTATTAATTTAGAAATTTTTCATTTTAATCTCTAATAAATTATAGTTCAATTTGACAAACATTAAGCCTTCCATTAAAGTCTATTTATCTCTAGTTATTAATGATGCGAAACTTCACACAGAAGTTGTTTTTTAACAGCTTTATTGCTTTTCATGACAAAGCATTTTATTGTTCGGAATCATAAAAGCGAAAAACAATTCGTGTTTTATTTCTACATTCATTGATAAAATTAGTCAACAGTTTAAGAGTCATAAAGAAAATTCCGGGAAAATTGAGTCAAGAATATGGTACTAATTCTCTATTTTTCACTCTCTGATGACTGATCAAAATCTCATAGGTTTTTAAACCTGAAACTTAATGATTATATTGAATACTGAAATAATTATCAAAAATAATAAAATTATTTAAGAATCGATTTGATAGTCGTATTGATATTGAGCACAAATAAATTATTTAGCATTAAGAATACTATCCATCAAAGAAAGTGTTATTAAATAATAATAACGAATGCATACTAAGCAATAAACAGGAAAAACATCAATAAAGAGCTCAATAATCTTATGTTAGAGTTAGAGTTGTATTAAAAGTAGAGCTACTCTTGTATGGTAGAAATGGTACGCCTTAATCCATTAACAAGATTACGAAAAAGCATTCGTGCCTTCACAACAAATAAATAATGATTGTGTCACTAAAAGTCTCTTACCCTGAGAAGAGGCAGTTTTTCCTATAGAAGAGCTGACAGCGGATGTAACACTTCCTCCACTGACACAACCCTTCTTCGGTCCGATCGGTATATTAGAGCAGGAATTCTTTGGATTCGCTTTATTGCTACCAAATGGGAGTCTGGAGTGAAAGATAAATATAAACAATGGGATTATGGTGAGTGTCGCGACTCATAGTGAGAAATGTTTGGATTGTTCACAGATTCGATCAGTAGTTTCGGTCTGTTTCAGATCGATTCGAGAATAGACTTACTTCGATAGCATAGCTGCAGATGGAGTTAATGTTGACGTTGTTGAGGTCGGAGGGCTTCGATTGTAAGCCTGTTGTTGAAGGGAATTATTGGGTAACTGTTGCTGTTGTTGAGCTTTAATCGCTTGCTTATAACGGGAAAGATTGAAGAATAGACTCAATATAGACTTGAGATTTCCATCAAAAACATCTAAACATTGAAAAAATTTAAGAATATTCTTATAAAAAACTTTTTTTTCTAGTTATTAAGCTTTGATTTTCTGTCAGATAAATATATCCTGCGGTTCATAACAGTAATTATAGTTTTTTATTATTATTTTCAAACCATAGCAACTCTTTAGTTAATCATAAAACGGAAAACTCTAGCCTTCGGCACAAATGAAAAGCTAAAACATTAATTACAATATGAGAAAACCTTTTCTCTTTCAGTATTTTTCATTATTAATGTTGAGCTAACACTAACTCTAACAACTCGTAAGTCTTATGCAAATCCTTCAGATATTCAGCCAATGACAGAAGTGTTTAGAGTTTGCAAAACATGTATAACTATTGTTTTTTCCATTCAATTGACATTCAAATGCAGGTGTGTTTAGGAATTAAACAGCTATTTCCTAAAGTCTATCATTAAATATTGGTGTCAAATGTTGTTTAGAATTAGAACGGAGTTAATAATGAAAACTTTGACGTAATTGTGTCTAAACTGTAAGAATCAGTATTGGGTTAACAGTCAAATAGATGTTGTGTTTGTATTGGGTTTGCATTAGATATTAATAGAAAATAAGAGCTTTAATGTCAATGGCAGTGAAAGTTGTGCTAAGCATAGAAAAAGTTGGCACTGAATATGTTTGAAGAATGAAATATTCTTCTCAAGTAAAGGAAGCTTAATATAAACATTAAATATTCACAGATTTACGTTTCTCTCTGTAGTTCCGATACATTTAATTCTTTACGAATAGTATTTTGTTTAATGAATGGGAAGAAAAATTTAGATTTAAATCTTAAAGTTTATCAAATCGATAGTGAAAGTCAGCTAAAGTTTTCAGTTTATTGAGGATATAAATTATTTATTTTTCAATATCTCATGAATTTCGAAATAAATTTTAGATTAAATCAAAGATAATTAATTCGATTAATACCGTTAGCATTGATTCCATCGATATTTACACCCAATTGTAATAGGAATTGAAGACAAGCGTCAATGTTATCGATCTGATGGAAATAAACAATAAAACTTATCACTTAATTCACGAAATAATTTAATTATATATTATTATCAACAATAAAACTAATGGAAAAAATTAAAAATCTCACGATTTAATCATGCAATGAATTTATTAAAAAGTGATTAATACGAGAAAACGAGAACACAATCAACAGAATAAAAAGCAAAGCTTTTAGAAAATTTTTGATTAATATTTTTATTAACAACAAAAAAATTAATATCCAGTGAAGAAACGTTTGAAATATCTAAGAGTCAGTTATAGTGAAAGTGATATTTGAAAAATGAGTTGAAAATAAGATATTCCAAAACTTTCTAATAAAAAGGTTTGAAATACGATAAAATAGAAAATGCAATGAATAAGAGAAAAAAAGAAATAAAACTTAATGACAATGCCATACATATAAACAATAGTCAATAGATGAGAATATTTCAAGACTAAGAACAAGAATAAGAAAGTGAATGGAAAGTAGAGATAAGGGAATGGAAGGAGAGTTAAACGTGAAGACTGATCACTGAGGGAATGGTCATCGAAAGGAAATGCCAAATGTTTGAATACTATGCTCTGCTATTCTCGTGCGCAAAATGTGAATGAGAGATGAGATGCGATATGAGATTCGAGATTATAACTGTCTGAGCGTAAGGCATATTAAGTTACTGTTATTTCATTGTATACCACAAGAAAATGTATACTAACTTAATATCATAGTATGAATGCATATACGTTATTACTCAAGCTTTAAGCATAATATATGGTGAAAAAAGTTCACTTTAAAGGCAAGTCTTTCTTTCTTTCTCTTTGTTGACGACTTGTTAAAATAGTTTATTCTCTCCTTAAATATATTCCTTCTCACGTTTCGCAAACATTGCTTTAAGTGACCCCACTTTTGATTGTCTAATGTTTGACTCTTTAAATCAATCAAAAATTTTTTGTTAGTCAGCCCTCAGCTAGAGATCCATTCATTTGCACTTTTGTTTTCTAACTAAGAACACATCCGTCGCTAAAAAAGGTGACTCAAACACAGATGACATCATAGACATTGATAGACACACTCTTTAGATATTTTTGATTTTGAGGACGAGTTTTGTTTAAAGCTATAAAAAATTGTAGATTATATTTATCGATCCCAAAAATAATGGTGTAATAAAGCTATGATTTAATTAACTTTTCAATTATTTGAAAAGATAATTTTTTAGATAATGATAAATATTTAATTATATTTTGTAAAATTCAATAAACTACTGTATATTTTAGGAATAATTCAAAATAGATTACTTTCACAGCTTTATTTAAAGCTCATTTTTAGGAATTCTATTTTTAGTTTGAGTTTAAAAGAAAGTTTAAGGAAAACTAAAATTTTCACATGTCATATATCCTCAAATATGAAATTTGATGTAACTTTATATCACATTAAATATGATAATTAAGGATTAATTGCATATTTCAGGATGAATTTGGCATAAATGACACTTTTGGGAGCTATTTTCAAAAACTCGTGCCCAGCATCAAAAATATCTATAGCACTATCACTTCATAATATAAATATATTATAAGTCTCTTAAACATCTTCCATATCGAAAGTAATCTCAATGTCAAACTCAAATATAAACATATAAAGTTGCATAACCGGAAAGTGAGCGAAACTTTTCTCGGAAACTCAATATTCATGATAATTACGAAGCGATCACTTTGAATGTAACACAACAGAGAGTTTTAAAAAAACATTTTGATATCAAATTTCCTGATAAGTCAAACAAAATACTAGAAACATAAGTTCACAAATGGAAGGAAAGACTTGAATCTTTGAGATAATATTTATCCAGAAAAACTGGTCACTTATATCTGAGGCAATATGGATTTGATCACACGATTTAACAAACTTATAATAAGTTAGAGTCAGAGTGAGCTCACTCTCCACTTGTTACTCACACTTCACTTTATATTCTATCGCATATCACATCCATTCCTGAATCATACGGACCAAAGAGTGACGGTATTCAATGAATCAGCAAATGTTTCTATACGTTTACTTAATATCTATAGGCATTGCATCGAATACTACTACTATTTTCTGCCTACAAACTAAGCCCCTCTCCTCTGGTGGTCCCTCTTTTCTACTACGGAATATCAATATATTACTCATACAAGCATTACCAGCATTACCATTATTGCCAACCATTCACCTCTCCATCAGAAACATTCTCATACATAATCCAAAACCTTTAGAGTCATTGATGTGAAAGAGCGAAAAGGGATTTTACTATTGGTTTGATGTAAAATAGCATATATTGCAAAAGTGTGGGCAAAGAGTTTGACAGCAAAGTAGAAAAAATCTTCTGTTTTTTTAAAATCAAAATGTTTTAAAACTATTAAATATGAATCACATTACCATTTGAGATGATGTCTTCGGCTTTTTGCAGACCTTCGATGATGTAATCTTCAGACCAGCTATTGATAGAAATAGAGTTAGAAAAGAGGTTAAGAGTTTGCTAAAAAAATAGAAAATTTTCAAACTTAGGAAGAATTAATTAAATCAATTAATGCGATAAAATTGAATTATTCAGTAATGATTATTAATGTCAGTAATTATTCGCTAAACATTTCATTAAAATAAATCTGATT
>JAQFXV010000154.1:0-32731 GCA_034694065.1 Camisia spinifer
GCGGATCGGTTCGGTTCGAATGTGAGCGGATAGCGGTTCGGTTCGGTTCGCATTTTTTCTCGCTAAGAACAGCTTTAGGTCAGATTAGATAAATTAGTGTACGATTCTCAATATAAACATTATTTAAAGGGTTTGATTAGTTTACTTATTAAGCAAAATGAATTAGAATTGAATGAATGGATGGCTTTAAATACACTCTCTTTGCTTTTCTGCTAAATTAAATGCATTCTAGCATTGATAATAGCGATCTTTATCATTAATCTCTCAAAGATTACATTATTAAAACTTTATTAAAACAATTGTCAAACGAGTCTATAAAGCGAAACTTTAAGCAAAATAAAAACTTCAACTATGAAAAAAGTTATTCATTAAATAATATTTGAAAAAAGATAGCATTAAAAACTGTTAATACTGTTGTTTCTTTATATTACGATTTTAACGACGTCTCCAATTTATCTGAAGATAATTGTAAAATTCACAGAGAAATAAAGTGCATAATATTTTTTCTTATAATTTGAAGTATTCATTCATGTATCAGAAGTATTAGCGGAAGTAATCATGACTAACGGTACCATCTTTTTGCTCTACTACTGAAGTAACTATTCCGAAAAAATTCGATTTTATTTAATTATGTTATTTACTAAGTGTAGAAAAAATGATGAAAATTGACTCGAAAGTTAGTGTGTTCTCATGATCTATTTGTAACATCTTATTTTTATATAATTTTGATAGGAAAGTCGTGACATTACACTCATTACTCTATAGTTATTTAATACAATACAAACAGATATGTTTTCGAGAATATATAGATTTCAAATATCTTATTCATGCATGAGATATAAGTGAAAATTTACTGATAAAGTCACAAATTTCGGTAAATTGCTACTAAGATATGGCTAGTTTTGATTGAGCATGCTGAAATCTAAGGGTGTTTATTCATTGTTGTTAAAGTAATGTTCACATATAGTGAAATATTGAATCGGAAAAATGTTACATTTAGTGTTTGAGAATTTGAACCTTAAAAATTTTTAACTCTTTAATCCTAACAAGAATCTCGATATTATGTCTTATGGAAGAGAATTTGAGATCTGAATTTTTGAATAAAGTCTTTCAAGAATCTTAAAACTAAAAATACGTTTTATCAATGATTCATTCAATAAATGGTATTTTGGTATTAACAGCATTGATAAGAAAAATATTTGAATAAACAGCGATAAGACTATTTTCTTCTCTTGCTTTATGTTAATCATAAGAGTCTTCATTCAAAAAATTCAAATTCAAACTCTTCTTATACTGTATGAGACATATAAATAACTAAAAAATTTTTTGCTTTGTATTTTCACAAGAAATACATTGAATGATTTCCTATTTGAAAATATTTCATATGATTGATTTAGAACTTTTTATTTTTGGTTCGACAATCATTCACAGTCTCGAATCAAACTAATCGAAGTATATCTTTAGTAATAAGAAGTAGTCAATTAGAAATGATATATAACTTGTGTGACATGTAGTCTATCTGTCAATCAAGTAAAAAATTACAATAATATTGCATTGCATTATAAAACATACATTGCTGTTGTGCAACATATAATACTTAAAACTAATTTACTTTTTTCTGCATAAAATTTTTCGCCGATTGATGCCATTATGTATTAGCGTTTCTCCTTTTACTCTAACATAGGTTTCAAATAGTTCAAGCCTTTCCGCTCATGTTATTAGTTCTCCAATATTATCGTGCATTTCAATACCAAATCAGGATCTGTATATCGATTGGATTTTTTACTACTACTGAAAATAGATGGACTGTTCCATACTTTAAACATTTTAATGCCATAATTGTAGTTCTAACGCATGAATGACATAATATATCACGAAATTATATTTATTTTGTGGTTTTTTACAATAATTTGTTTCTCATATTTGAAGTGCAAATTATTTCGAAATAATATTCAATTTTGTATTATATGCTGTTATATTCAAATTTAATTGTTATTAAGTCTTATATTTCATTAAGTCATTTATTGCTTTATTATGAAAGCAAATATTATAATAAATGTCAAAGTTTTGATTTATAGATTTTGAGTCGTTTAAGGAAGAAATAAATTAAAACTAATTCTGAGCTCTGTATTAAGTGATGTAAAGTCGCCAAACTCTGAGAACTTTTTCTGTGAAATTCTCTCTTATTGAATGTTTGACACAATAGGTTTTATGAAGTACTTGTAAACTTATGAACTTCAATACCTTAAACTTTGAATAAAGCCCAGTCCTTCTCTTTCTTTTTCTCATTCACACTTGCATTTCATGAGGTTAGTAAAGCGGAAAAATTAATCCAAAATTTTTATCACGTTTTGTGTTTTAAGCTGGTGTTTGCCAAAGGGGGTCAGGTAGGAGTTGACCACCATTCAATTTTAAGATAGTAATTAACACTCTCCTGATTTCGATATAACTTTTAAAAGAAATCAATGCGATTTTGATTGCCTCTACAGTACGTCAAATATGTAAAAACTTTTTTGAAAATTAAAAAGTTCAAATTTCAAAAGTGGATCTATATTGTTATCTTATCAATATTTTAACTTAATTTCAAATCTTCTGCCAGTAAATAATTGAATAGTTTTTTGTATAAATCGTATTATTGTTCAATATAACAGATGCCATATTAAGTAAATATTTTCAGAGACGCGTCTATTGATAAAGATATTTAAAGAGTAACTTATAATATAAGGCACAAAATTATATCATAACGAGTTAGCGTTTTAAGAAAATGCTCAAAACTCAAATATCTAAATTTATACTATTTTTTGAATTGTCATTCAATATGAGTATCAAAAAATTAAGATATCTTTTGAGACACGCAATTCCGACTACACATCAACGCTGCTGAAAACAATGATATAGGTTTAGATTTTTTCAGGAAAAATAACTATTTCTTTTTAGAGAATACTTTGTTTTGTGTAATTTCTTTGTTCAACGATTCGAATAACTCATTCAAATAATTAATCTCTGCTTTATCATTTTTGTATAATATATTCTTATTATCAATAATAATTGCATAATTTTTGTTAACTCTCCCAAAATCTAGAAAAACGTATTCAATCAATCAATTACATTCAAATTAATATATTTCCCAATTAAGATTTTAGATAAGATAGCATTAAAAAATTATTTTCATCTTATTTTTTAATTTAAACCTATTTGAATAAACATGAACTGTTTATTACATAATCAATTAAAACTATTGCAAATAAAATAACTGTAACTTTTTATGCGTTACTTTATTGACCATAACTAAAAGCTATTAACAAAATAGCGTTTCAGAATTTTAATTAGAATTCGAAGAGAATACCAGAATTTGTAACTTAAGCAACAACTATCTCAGGAAATAGTTTGAACAGTCATTGAAGAGAAATAATGAAACGAGAAATTAATTCGAGTTATATAAAAAAGATTAATGGATTATCAAAAACAAATTCTTTATAAGAAAGTCAGAGAATTCTTGTAACTTGACTTTCATCTTATAAAGCAGATGAAAATTATGAATAAGGGTTTTTTGTTTTTCATTCTTGAACTTATGAAAATCCATACAGACTGAAATTCTTTTCGGAAATAAAACTTGTTTTTCAAAATGATTATCATTTAAATTTAATTTCACGCCTCTTTAAATGTAAAAATAAATCATTTTTTGATATATCAATCTCATTACAAACGACTTTATTGTTGTTTTTACCCAATCTTTCCGATTATTTCAAGTAATTTCAAGCACTGAGTCTGTAATAAGACTGAAGATGAATGTTTGAAACTTGAAATTAATGTTTTTCATGATTTTACAGTTGAAATAAAAGGATAATATTTGATTTCATGAACTTTTATTAATGTTCAAGCTATGTGATTAACTGATTCAAACTGCTAAATGGCATTCTCATAAAAACGTGATTCTCTTGTAACAAACCAAACATTTCCGATTAGGAAGAAAACAATAACCCTTTCCTTCTTATAATTCTTATATAAGATATATGTATATATATTGTTATTGTTTGCAAAAAATTTATTGAACAGTAAAATAGTTTAAAGTTTAGGTATTAAACCTTTATTATTCCATTGTTTATATGCCTTATTGAGTAAGAAAGTTGTGAATAAGAACATTGTTTTCTATACACTTTACGCGCCTTCGGGTTTCTATTGTTATGAATTTCACTTTGGAGAGCATCAATCCATTGCTTCAACTTTTCTTTACTAACAATAAACTGATATTATTTATTGAGAGCTTCAAAATAAGATGACATGTACTCTACAATAATTGCAATTCACGCATAACTATAACATAACATTAGATATAAAAATAATACTGAATTATGCGAATTCAAGCCTACAATACTTACTACAGAACTATTATTTCGATAGCACTGTCTCTGAAGTCAAATATTATGCAACAAAAATATATCAAAACTATGAGTTCAAGTTCTTCACGTCTATACTTTTGAACAAAATTTTTAGACAACTAAATATAGTAATAAATACAGGTATAGTAAAAGCCTTTATAAAAGTTCACTGTCTTAAACTTCAGGCAATTTTTCTTTATACTTAACTATTTAAAAGTTTTCTAGACTGTGAATTAACTAATTTTCTGGAATTTAATTTTTACTATAAATAAACATTTTCGATGTTTTTTTCTGGAAATAGTACTTATATTTCCGTTGAAAAGTTCAAACATTAATTCTCACATTTTCTTACATTCCCTTAACTTCTAACTCTTTTCCTCAACTAAATATACAATTAATTAACCGAAAAGGACTGGTATTATAAAATATCAGTTCACACTCTTTGATTCGCAGTTTTTGTTCTGACTAATTCTCAAGTGAGAAAATAGTAAACTTAATTCACATTAAAACTACTTTTAACTATTGTATAGCAAAAACAAAAGTCAAATATCTCACTGTTATTTTTACAGTTATGTATTTGTATGATAATAAGCATCGAATAATATAATGAACGCATACACAGAATGATCTTTTTTTATAAATATATCAACTCAACAGTTTAATTGAATAAGATTTGTTGAGCTAACTTAATGTTCTTGTGAAGAAAAGTGTTTATCTTTTCCGTTCACAAACTTGATTATGAAGTTTGACTCAACTTATTATAATTATAGCTTTGTTTGCATACAGTATTATATTTGTATTCATAAATGCAAATTAAGTTTATGTTTTTCATTCTTCTATTGATATAAAACAGTGACATTCAGAACCAGTCATTTTTTAATTGGTATCTCCATAATAATCATATACGGGTTTTAACAGTTTAAACACAAATGGTGTGTAAATGTGTTTTAAACTTTTTGAATGAAAAAATGCCCAATACGTGAGGATTCAATTATATGTATTATTGTTTGACTTATTATTGCTTAAGAAACCCTACTCTCTATTTACCAAATGATAGTTTTCAAATTGAATCCTGAAGAATCCTGGCAATGATATTGTGAAATAAAAAAATTATTAAGAGAGTATTTGGTCCAGAAAGTAATGAAGTAAAATGCAATTTCCGCGTTTCGTTGCAGAGCAGTTTCTATGACCACCAGCAAGGCTTTAATTTGTTCTCTGCTAGACCTGTATTTGACCCCAAAACGGCTACTTTGAATTGTATTCTTTTATAATCTTACCGATACTCTAATATCAGAGTCATATTTATTAACTATATTGGTAAAAAAAATCTATTGTATTTTTTAATATCAACTTTATATAAAGTTACATCAATTATTGGATAACGAAGAACACACCGAAAGCATTATAAGATATATCTGAACCACTGGCGGAAATCAACGACCTGTAATGATAACTCACTTCGAAATGTCGTGACTCATGATGTATAAATTCAAAATGTAGAAATTACACTTCAAAACTCTAACCCTATGATTGTCACGATAGTTATTCCATTTTTCAAACAATTATTAATCTAGTTTCTAAATTGTAATTTAAAGATAAGTTTTAAAAAATTAATAAAACAATTCGATTAAAACTTGTTCGCACTTTACGAATACAATTTCTTGAAAATCAAAGGAATTCATAATGAATATTAGACTTGATTTATAGACGAAATTATGATCAATAAATTTTGGAACAATTTTAGCCAAATTCACTTCTCATTTGAAATCAGTTTTTTGAAAGATGTATCAGTTAAATAAGGGCTCATATTTATAACGATATTTCAGTACAATATAAATTCTGAATCTGTATTAAGTATTTTTGAACAGTTCAAAATATGTACATAAACAAAATCAAAACCAGAGAGTATTATTAGCTGAAAGTATGGGTAAACGGTGTTTAGACACTATGAATTGCGACCTTTTGAGGTTTAGCTGTAATAACAGCCCGAATTGAATAGTGTATAAGAGTTTTGTGGTTCTAAATTGAGAGTTGCGAGAGTTGCGAGCGTGAAAATATGAACACATAAAATACATTCGGAGAGTATTATTATTATTGAGTCCATCGAGAAAATGCTTCAAATTTTTGAATTTAAGTGCGTACTAATAATAAGAAAGCTTTGAACCTGTCCGACATAGTTATAAAAGAGGGAATATATAACAGAGAATAATACCAAAATCACCTGAAATTCTGCAGCTGATAGAAAGAGATGTTGTAAATGAGGGCTCAAAAGACGACACTTTTATAATAGTAATTCAGTGATTGATAAGCTTCGGGTCTGACTTTTATTTCGTTGATGTAGTGTTCAGTCAAGTATAACACTTGATTTCGACCCCTATTTAATACAAAAATCAGGATTATGTTTCAGAACATACTCTTACAAAGTGTTGCCTATTATTATTTTTTAGTGAATTTTTCTCTGATAACGCGAAAGTTTAATTTTCACCAATTTTCTTACATTGTATAGTATTGTTGGATATAATATTTGATATGATATTTGATAAAATACTATCTGAAGAAATGAAGAAAAAACATATCAAACCAACAAATCCAGGAAATGAATAGAAGCACAAAAATAAGATTTCCAGCATTTCATTTCAAATCAATAAAATCCAATTCAAATTATGCATTAAATTTAAGGGTTGAAACCGATTAAATGTTTCAATTTTTATTTTTTTTCGTTCATTCATTTATTTTTTGAATTTTTATCATGAATTTAAAATTAATTATTTTGTAAAGTATTCGTACAAGAATTTAAATGATTTTTTTCGATAAGAGAGAGATTTTTTTACGGTTGAATTATACGAAATTTTCAAATCATAATTTGTTAAAGTGAAACAATTAGTAATTTCTTTTCTACTAACAGAAAGATTACTCACTTTTATCATCCATTACATGAAAACTAGTTATTATGGATTATCCAAAATATGTAAATAAGCTGACAAGTCATTCAGATTAGAGCCTAAGGGCAACAGTACTGTTAGCTTTAGATATTAAATATTCAGACATGCAATGCATTCATAATTTATTACTCTTTGATTGCTTTGTCGGTTCAATCAATTAAAGATCACATGTAGTATTAAATATTAGATAATATTCACTCTTAAATAATATCAATATAAACTGATTCAATCAATTAAACATTTTTCAGTTTTTAAACATTCTGAATAAAAAATTTATAAAATGTTTTATGTTTTTTATCATATCTTACTGACTAAATATTCTAACTTTACTCAAAGTTATGAAGTTAATAAATTTATTCTGAATCAATACAATATAAATTAAGATATATTTTCATTTTAGAAATTATGATAATACTATAGATAATAAATATTTCAAAATATTTCGGATATATTTGCTAAAATTTTATCCCACTTTTTATTAAATCAAAATTTATCATCACTTCCAAAGAAATCATTCAATATTTAACATAAAATTAAAATGAGATTTCAAATGTACAGACAGTTTATGCACAGACATAGCCAGTGGTCGAGAGCAAACTGTGTTTATTCCATTTTTTCTCAATTGTTATATTATGTCTTAAATCACAATGCTCAAAATATGACATTGTAAAAATAACATAAAGCAACATCATTTTTTCAATATTTCTTTTGATTATTTTCCTGCTTTATTAACGAAAAAATATCAATATGTGAACAATTGAATAATATCATGACTGACTGTAAGAATTAGAGATATATTATTATATTTATTTTGATAATAACACCTTATGATGCCCTTTGATATTTATCTTCCCAAAAAATTTGGGTGTAGTTGTTCGTAATTTTACTGCTTATAGTATTAAATCTCTCTCTCTCTCTCTCTCTCTCTCTCTCTCTCGAGCGCTCGCGAGACACAGACACCTACACAAACCATTTACTGTTGGATACAAAAGCAATTGGAAAGTGATAATGAAAACCAATATTAAATATTGAATTGAATAAAAAAAGAATGTTATAATTTAAAGTAATCAATTTTGGACAGCCATTCGGTCATATTTGACATTTTTGCAACGAATAAATCAAAATCAATTCAAAAAACATATTCTGCAAAAATATGCAGAACTCATTCAACCAAATTTGATAAATTACAGAAAACTAGAATTAAAAAGTTTCGTCTCTTTGAACGAAGCGATCAATTGAAACAAAGTGATAATATTGGACACAAGTTTATCTGAACGGTAACATTGCTTGTTTTGGCAAAAGTCATGAAATATTGTGGGAAACATCAATGGAAGTGATCCAAACATTTTATGAATTACCGGAACAGTTTGAAAGTTGTAAAATTAAATTAACTAATAAATCTTTTTTTCAATGTTAGTTTAGAAGACCAGTTATTTCTAGCAGTATTAGTAGAAGTTTGACTAATAAAATAGAATAAATGCTTTTATACAACAAACTTATCCAACATTCATCATAACTATAAGATTTGATTTAAATGGATTAACTCTGCTCTGGTTATAAATTGAATGGTAACATAATAAGTATGTAGGTAACTTATCCGCCTTTTTAATGAGTATTAATTGTGTTGCATAGAAAAAATGAGCATAAGGAACTTTTATATTTATGAATATTTTCAATATTTGATTACTAGTTGAGTAAGGTAATAGTAATTTCCATTATTTTGAAGAGTATTTTAAATATATTCCATAACCCATTAATAATGATTTGAATAATGAATGCATACCAATTCATTTTATCACAATCTCCTTTAAACTATCTTTATTTTTAACATGAAAAGTATAGCATTTTCTATCATTACTCTCATCATTATTTTTAAATCGTGATCATATTTTTTTCTCTTTCTGAATGTTTGTCATATCTGTAGAAAAGCGAAAATGCAGATGAGCTGAAAAAAGACAAAAGAGACGAAAGAGATGAGCTGTTTATAAATAAAAGCTTAGCTGAAATGAATTGCTCTCTTCATGAAAACTAATTCTTTGGTTTTTGACGCACAAAGTAGTGATTAGATTGAGAAAAGATTGAGCATTTGATAGCAAAGAATGAAAACAAATCATTTCTTTGAACGATTTCCGGGGACCAGTAATTTAGTTGAGGCCTAGATGTAAAGGTCAAATGAACACGATTTCGTTGTCTTTCAGTCTCTTTTGATCTCACACTCTTTTTTTTCATTATTCAATGCCTTATTTATTCATTTGGGTTTCGGTCGAACTTCATTTGAATGCAATCGTATAATAATAGAAATAGAATTATTTTTATAAATAAATTCAATAATTTGAATTCATGGTAATTCATAGATCGAATTTTGCATTTAATGATTAAAATTATGGGAAAATACAATTGAAGTTCAATATTTTAGACATCGAATGATTATTTACTGAATTACAACGTGTAGAAAATTGGAAGAAAATTAAGTGATTCAATTGATATTGTAATTGAATATTTGATTTCCGCAGAATAACAACTATTGTTAAATGGGTGTTGGATTAACTCAAAAGGATTAACATTAACTAAACTAAACTAACCATTACTTACAAATACACGACTTTGCCCTTAAAACAAAACTCAAATTTGATTTCGATGAAAATAGGAATGCATAGAAAAAAGCTATTAAAAGAAAGGAAACTATTGTCTATCAAAAAAAGTTTATGCAACATAAAAGCTCATCCAATTTAAGGAACATATCAAGTATTTTGCAAAGTTATGCCTTCAAAATGAAATCTCATTGTTTATTTCGCGGCCTTGTCCTGAACATATCTGTAGTATTTTTTAGAAGGAATTCGAGGCCAATGTCGAAGTGTTTTAACTAGCGTTTCCCCCATAAGAACGAGCAGCCGCTACAACAAGAACCGGTGTTTCTCTTTTCATGGTATGGAGTTTCATCCATGAATGACCACCCAAACTCCACCACCAATAAGATACATTCTCCATCCTGCGTGACCCGCTATAAAGCTTTGAACGAAAGTATAATAACATGAATTCGAAGTTTTGTACTGTCGTTGTCAAGTTCAAGATCAAGATCACCAGAAATGCTATAAAACTCTTCTTTTACTACATCTAAAATCCAATTGTAATTTAGTGTAAATACTATTTTATTTATATATAATATTATTTATTATTTAATGTTTTTATTTAAGTTTCAAAGTTTTTAATCAATTTAACTTTTATCTAATAACAAGTGCTATATTTTTATGTTTTTCTAACGCATTATTGAAAGTTTTAGTCCTATTTGAATAACTGTGTGGTGTTTGTGATCATTAACTGATAGAAAATTTCTATTGAAAGCGACTTTCATCAGAAGAAATCATTAAATTTTGGACTTTACAGAACATTTTCTCAAACCTCTAGAAATGTAAGTTTAATATTCAAGCAAGTTTTCAATGGAAATATAATTTTAATTACATTTTTATTTATTCGGCATTAAACTTATGATTTGAGAAGGGCTAAAAAATTAGCTCTAAAGCTTCAAATTATGATTAATAGTTATCTTAAAAATTAGAAAATGTTTAATTTATCGCATTATTGAATGCTTTGATTAAGTTATAACTTCGTAAGCGAAATAATTCATTTTTCATGAAATCAAAATGAATGGTAAAAGTGTCCGTTATTGGCACAAAATATTTTCTCTTTAATATGAATTATTATTAGGTCTTAGTCTGACTTCTATTAACCCAAAGAAAACTTCCTGTCGAATACGAGAACTCAACATTAGATCTTAATCAAGATTTTTTGATCATTTTTCATTATAAAAGTTGTAATACTGGTAAAGCTTTGCGAACAAATTTGATGAACTTTCATGAGATTATAATGAATGAGGGAAACGATGATTTAATTAACGCTAATCTATAAATCAAAACGAGAATATAGTTTCAATCCATACGAATTGATTATGAGGTTAATATGAAAATAGGTGAATCATAAGGATTTCAAAGACAGAAGGGGTGAAAATGACTTCCGCTGTCTCTATCATTAAAATAACTGTAGATATAGACCAGAAATGGTTTATATGAAAAGTTTTGAAGTGCAAATAGAAAAAATGAAAAGCAAGTATGCAATAAAAAAAGACATTTGCAATCATGTTAATGACATTACAGTTAGAATTTGGAAGAATTTAATATCATTAATAAGTAAGAACAGCTTGTGCTGGTAGTACATGACACGCGTAATGAGTATAATTTATAGTGTATGTCAGAGCTAAGGAATATTCTCCTTTTTGATGACAGTTTCTCTTCAATGTTCAGCATTATTACACACACCAAACATGCAATACCTGTATATTTATCTCCATTATATTGTACCGTAAGCTTAAAGTTGATTGAGATTCGGTTCAATTGTTACAAATTCAAAGTCATTACTGGGGCTGAATTTTTTCCAGAATTAATGCCAATACACGAAAAGTTACTTCTCATATGAAAAAAGTAATAAGCCTTAAATGCAGTCATCATATACTGATTTATAGAAATGTCGGAAGAAATGCCTTTTTAGCATAACTACAGTATAACTAATCATATCGATAATAATAAAATGTATGCAATAGAAGGACAAACTATTTCAAAATATCAATCTCTTTGACAATGATTATAGTTTTATATTCAGCTAAAGTGAGAAATCATTCATTTGATATTTATTTTTTTCTAAAGTAGAATAAAAGCTGCACGATATGAAAGCTGTGCTAAATGAGCCGACAATACTATCTTCCTTATAAATTAATTAAAAAGAAATAATTAATTTCAAGATATATCTAATCTTTTATCACTAAATATTAATAGTATCTGATGTTATCTTCTTTACTTTCGAAAACTAAACTAATATTTCTTTGTATACAAACACTTTTCTTCATAATAATAAGCTGTCACTACTAATTATGCAAACTTTGAATTATTATTGAATCTTCCGCATTAGTCAAAAACACCTCCACTAACGAGACGAGAAAAATCACTTAAAGCATAACAAAGCAAAACTATCGTCTCTCTTGTCTCTTCCCCTTATTTTCTTTTTTTCTTTATCTATCTCTCTCTCCCTCTCCCTCTCTCTCTCTCTCTCTCTCTCATCTTTTTAAGCCTCGTCTCTCTCATTGCATTCTTCATTCTTATCTAACTTATGTACACTTTGAGAAAAAAGTTTAGTTCACGCTTTCTGATTAAGACGATTACATAGAAGATATTGCTCATATGGAGCTAAAAGTCAGATTTTGCCGCGGATGAGCTACGGTAGACCTGTTGTACTGTATTCCCATTGCACTGCAAAAGCGAAATCGTTCATGTATTTGAGTCTAAAGATGAGTGATTTCTCAGTTCTTAATGCAGTTCTTAAGGCAAGGCCATCAAAGGACATTGAACTCTATTGCTTTTCACACAAAAAGAGTACCAAAACCAAAGCCATTTTAAATTAATGAATGAATAAATGAGATATTCACCAGAAAGAAGATTTCTTAAGCATGAAACTTGTGAGAAATTAAGTTAATCCGACAATTAAGCCATAGTTAGCTATTCATTGGATAAATTTTGTATTTATATTGCATAACAAGAGAAAATTTAGCAGAAAAGACTCTTAATGTGTATAATTAATCATTTAATGCCAAAGGCTTTTACAGATGAATGCGTTTAAGTTCATTATGAAATAAATTTTCAAATTAATGTATTTTCCATTTTAATAGAATAATGACTATATTTTCAATCTCTAAATGTTTAAAACTTCAACACCTTTATTAATGAAAATATATAAATATAATTTAATGCTAGAGTTTATTTGTCTGCGTGACTGATATGTTTAGTTAAAATAAATGCAATTTATATTATTATATCCGTAATAAGGAATTATTACTTGACTCATAAAACAATGTGAAATATAATATTATACCCGATTGTTTATGAAGACATAACTTCATTTTTGCACACATTAATGCCATTAATGCCCGGCAACAAAATATATTAAAGTCAAGCGTTTGTTATAAAAACATCCTAAATAGAGATGCAATGGCAAGCATGAAAGGATCTCTTTACTGAATTTTTTACCAATAAGAGTGAGGTGAATGATAAGCTAAATACAATTCTAAAGAAAAGACATGTCTAGTTCTTCAAAGAATCAGAAGAATAGTATCCCATGCATGGTCAGCAAGACTAAAGAGTATAAATCTCAAATAAAAGTTATGCTTCTGAAGCGCAAAGATGTTCACCCCTTATTACCACTTTCATTCTAGAATAAAAACTTTTCTTTTTCTTCTTCTTTTCATTTAACCTCTTTCTACGTGTCATTAAAAGTAAAATTTAAGGTTTTCTCAGCTCTCTCTCTCTCTCTCTCTCTCTCTCTCTCTGTCTGTCTGTCTGTCGCTCTCTCTCTCTCTCTCTCTCTCTCTCTCTCTCTCTCCCTTCCAATAGTTGTCTTAACCAACAATATAGAAAAAGGCAAAAGTTATTCAATGGCAAACAAAATGAGAAATGTCTTTGGGATGTAATTAATCATTCTTTTCGAGTATGTTTACCGGTGAATCGCAACAAAACAATAATGATTCAGCGCTTATTTTATTGCTAAGTTTTATTCATCACTCAATACAATTTATATTCTGCAAATTCGCAATATTTGCTGTTAAATCATAGTAATTAATGAAGAATGAAAATCAAAACGATATAACTTATGCACAAAAGTTTAGCTTTAAAACAAAATAACATACAATGAATTGTTATTGATTTGATTCCGGCATTTCTGGCAACACATCTTTTGTTTTAAAGACGAATGCGAACAATCATTAATTGCGGAACTTTATTGACATTAAATTTGTTTTGTTGAAGCGCATTTATCTTCGACTTTGAATGAAGTAATAATAGTAATAATAGGTTTGATTTGTTGACCGGTTAAAGATCAATTGATTCGCTTTATTTCCCTTCCTTTCTTAAAGTTGATTTGGTTCCATCTAATCATCATTTAGGTCACGGTCTCTGCGAAAAGTCATGAGCAAATAACTCACATCATTTTGCTATGCATGAGAGTATATTTTCCTCATTGAAAAAAGTATAATTATTTATATACGTATCGGTTAAACCCTAAATCATCATTCACTCACTCACTCTTGTTTAAAGTAAAGCCAAATTCTTTAATAATGTTAACAGTTCTTGAATTATCATTTGTTCTGTATGTGATATAAAAACATTATGCGAGGGTGTGTTATATCATATGATATAAGCAGGAAGTTATGCAGTTATACAGATTAATAACTCATTTACAGAAGAAAAAATGCATTTTAAATCAGGTCTTAAATATAGCGATTATTCCAAGATATTTAAACTTGAAGTACATTAAGTTATTTGAATTGTTAATAGTTATAATAGTGTTTTATAACGATTTGTTTTGTTTCTTATCAGAATTGAAGAGTTATTGCTGTTTAAATCGTTTGTATAAATATTATGCAAGAAAGATGACCCTTTTAAATAAGACTACAACTATGGTGTTGGCGTTTGGCTCAATTTTCTTCCTGTTGATCGCCGCCGCGTCAGGTAAGGCATCGCTACAAACTCAATCAAAACCTGATCCTAAATACTTCCCCAGATATATCACTTTACCACTCCTTGGCTTATCATAAAAAGGAGTTTCTCCATTCAGTTCCTTTTGTTGAGGGCACGCAATTGTTTATAAATAAAAAAAATATTGTGCACCAGTTTGGTCTTTCTTTTCCGTGCTCTCAACTCTAATTACAATTCGTAACTCATACCTCTCATACCCACTCATTTTATAAAACACTTAAAAGTATATTTCTCACGAATAGTTATTTACAAGTTCAAGTTCATTCTTACTTCTAATCCATTCCTAACAATCAAGAGTTAACAATACATACTGTCAACCAATTGTTCATTATCTTACTCACTGTGTCATTAATTTATAATAACTTTTGATTGTCCCAAATATTGCTCAACTTTATATTATACAAATATTCACACAGTGATAGCTCTCTGATACCAACACTTTGTATTTAGTCATTTATTCATGTTTTATTCAATCTTAATCTTTGAATTTTAACTTATGTTCGAATTATAATTTCAGAACAAGTCATTACAAATATCTATGAGCGACTACTTCTAGAAATAATGACTATACAGTATTTTAGTCGTGATATGCATTCTAGACATTAAGTATCAATAACTAGAAATTATCTGTCCATTAAAAACTTGTAAATTATTGATTCCATTCCAATATAAGATGATTCAACCAAAATGTATGAGTGATGTAGAGATAATATCTTTAAAACTCAATTTCATATAACATTAATTTTGATTTTTATTTTATATTCAATAACCTGTTGAATAGCTTGAGTCGAACCCGAAATTCTAATTCATGGTTAAAGTTACTATTTTTCAAGTGAGATCATGTTTAAGAGTTGAATCATATAATAAATAGTTATTATTTTATTCAATACTTGAATTTGAAAAAGAAGAAAAAAGTTCAAACATGAATGCTTTGAATTTATAAAAGGAATAAAATTATAAAAATCAAAACAGAATCTTAAACAACTGATTTATTTTACTTGAGTGAAAATCGGAATTTGACGTTCATTTCCAATGAAACCTTCATTGCATATTACCATAAGTTCTGATTTGAGATCAAATTCAATATAAAATGTCCATCAGTTTAGAGCTAATCAAATAAAAAAAATTGATGACAGTCTTAAATACAAGTTTTATGGAAATTTTTTGCTAATACTATTACTTTAGGGGAATAATAAAACAAAACTCACAAAACATACACACAGTTTAAGACATTTAATACTTAAAGACGAGTCAATGCTCACAATTCACCGAAAGTTTTAATGATACAAATAAAAAAACCTGACTTGACATAAATAATCCCTTTCGAACTCAGTGCTAAGCCTTAAAAACATAAGTTTCTTAAGCTCTTTTCACTTATGACCGGCAGCTCTAATCATTTTTCTGAGTTTTCAATTATTAGCGAAGAAAGAACTTATTATAAGTAGATTTAGTCACGCTTTAGCTGTTTGTACACTTTGAACATTAATGAATCGTTTTGAGACTCATCTATAACAGCATATTTTCATGCATTAAATTGAATTCATTTTATATTGCATTCAACGCTACTGTTATTCATGAACAGAAGACTTGATTGACTCCATAGAAATATATAGAGATGGAAAAGTTCATGTTTGACAAATTAATTAGCTGTGTAGGGATAATATATCATTATTTTTTCAGTCAACTATATGTGCTCTGTTCTTATTCAAGTGAAATTTTTTAAATTATTTGATTTGAATTGCTTTCATTAGAGATTAATTCAGCATAAATTCAGATTAAAACTCATAATTTGAAAACAAGATTTCGAAACTCAATTTGTTTTTGACTCTGATACTGAAAATCTTATTTTCTAGGATAGTATAAATGCAATTCAATTTACTTATACTTCAAAGCGGTAATAGCGTTAAGAAAAATAAAGAATGTCATCCCAGTATTTATTTATTCTATTGAATCAAATCAAAGGCTTAATCAAATACAGAAGTTTAATCTGCGTGACTATCATTCAAAAAAGATATCAAACTCCCAATCTTTCAAACTTATTTTGATTTTTTATAATTTAACTTCATTTTATAGAAAACTAAGAGTTATCAATAAAAGTATATTCAGGAAGTTTAGTATTGATTAGAAAATTCTCGAACAATAAATTCCCAAAATTATGATAATTTTCATTAATCATATTTGAAAGCATAGAAAAAATACGTTAAAAATCTCGTTTCGTCATACGTTTCGAGATCTTCTCATGAGATTAAGTTCTTTCACACATATATTCTATTTGATAACATTAAAATTATCATTTTTAGTTTATTGCAAATACGAATTTTCAAAAATTGCAACACTACTGAATAAAAGCAACAAGAATACAAATTAATAATAATATAAGTCAGGAAAAGTTTATTGAAGTTCTTTATCAATAGTTCTTTATATCATCAATAAGTTAGTAAATGGTTCAATTTTTTCGTTCAAAAACGATTCATATCATTTAGACATAAGTTTAGGCTTATATAATACTTATTTACAGAATGAAACAGACATGTGTGCGGAATAAATTGAATCCAAAATAATGAGTTTATTCTTATATAAAATGTTATTTTCAAAAATTTCTTAAGTCTCTTACTTCTTGATAGATATAAAATTCATTCGACCATTTCTTAAATAAATTTCAAAATAAATGCTATTATAAAGCAAATAACTTTTTCATTTAAAGATAAATTATAGTAAGAAAATAAATATTATTTATTTATTTGATTGTATAGCGAAAGTAACATTTGAGAAAATGACAAATAGAGACTATCCGGGAACTACTTATTACACAATAAGAAATGTTTCCCTTTATGAATGCCTCGGATGGTGTAGAGACGAAGTGGACTGTTCGGCAGCCGCTTTCAGTTTTGTTGTGAATCCATTAGCGCCTATTCAAGAAACAACATGTTTACTACAGAACGATACTCAAGCCAAAAAGACACCGAGTTCTAGTAGTTCAAGCCCTCCAAGTGGTTCCCCTGGAGGAACACCTCAAAAAGCTATAAATATGTATTACTTTACAAAAGCACATCTTAGATCAGGTGAACAAATATCAAATATTCATGTCTAGGCTAAAAAACTCCTATTTTTAGCTTTTTATCATGTTTTTCTAGCATTTCTCATAAATCATAAAAATATTTGAATTATAAATATGTGCTTTTTATTTCAAATTGTTTATTATAATTATTATTACTATAATGTTAGAGAATGTATGCAATCGCTTGTGGGCTTTCGAGCGTTTTCCTAATAAAGTTCTTCGTGGACTCGATAATGCTATTATATTTACATCCAATAAAGAGGCCTGTCTCGCAGCATGTTTGAATGAGGTAAGGAAGTGATCTCTCCTACCATTCATTAACTTTCTCAAAAACAAAGCAAAATTGAAGGCAATTTAATTAACTGAGAAAATTGATAAAAGTTAATAGTGTGATAAACACTCTTATACAAGCTTTTCTCTCCATATTAATGCATTGCGATTATCATAATTTCAGGTGCGATTCGTATGCAGATCTGTTGAGTTTAATTACCTGACATTACAATGCCATTTAAGCGAATATGATAGACGAAGTCCGGGAGCGTTTCCCGTAGATCTGGCCGAATCACAAGGAGTTGATTATTTTGAGAATGCGTGTCTTCAGTGTAAGTCATAGATAATTGGAATCCAAAATTAATTTCAAATATAGAGAATTTCAAATAATTAATCACACACTAAAGTTATTACAAAAGTTATTACAAAAGTTATCACAAATACAGTCTCAGTAATTGTTTTAAACTTGATTTAGCGGATGATATATGTCAAGACCAACGTGCCTATGATTACGCGAAATTGGGAATGCCATTGAATAAGGTGGCTCACTATGTAGAGCTTAACTATTATCCAGACAAAGAATTACTGGTATGTCAATTAGCCCAGTAATAGAAAGTAAAGCAAAAGCCTAACTATTCATGCTTAAAATGAAACCTTGATTTTTACTTTTTATGCTAATCTCGTATGAATTTATGCTTTACTGTTATCAAAAGTAATATTTTGCTTGACATGCTTTGCTCTCTGCAGGTGAAATCACAAGGTGGTTGCTTAAGAGCCTGTACAATAGAAAATGAATTTATTTGCCGGTCTGTACTGTATAGACCCAGTTATAAACCGGGACAACCCAACTGTGCTTTGTACCATTTGGATCACAAAACATTTCCTGATGGAGCCGATACTTACTCAACTCCAAGTCCATTACCATTGCTCGACAGCGGGGAGACAACCGCTGTATATCTGGAAACAAGTTGTATGAGTAAGTATAGAGCAAATTAACAGGTCTTTTGGGAAGTGAATATTATTACCCAAGTATTATTATTCATAAACAGTACATTCTTATGAGACGTGAATACTTCATAATAATTTATTCAAAATTAATTCTTTCATTTTTTTTTTGCTAAGCAGATGAGACCTCAACTCCAGTACACAGTCAACAAACTGCAGTCGCATCTAATGGCAAACCTTCGATAATACCGGCATCAACACAGTCTCCTTTATCGCCAACCATTGCAATTACAACTCCAGTGAGAGATGACCCCAATTTAGAGCCGTCATGCGATTCATACGGTGTCTGCTATGAAGTATCTCTTAAATGTACTGATACTAGAATCGTGGTTAATGTACGCACGAGCAGACCATTTCATGGACGCATTTATGCTCTCGGAAGAAGTGAAACATGCAATGCTCACATACGAAATAGTCAACAATTTCAACTCGATATGTCTTTAGGCGGACAGGACTGCAACACACAATCATTGGTACAACAAATCATTTTCTACTTTCAAAGAAATCGCTTTCATATGAAGGAAAAAATCTCTTTAGAAAACACTTTAATAATGACTAATTTCTTCTTTCTTTTGATTCTTTCTTTGTTGAACAAAGGCTGGGGTTTATACAAATACAGTAGTTCTTCAACATCATAATGTGGTTCTAACAAAAGCGGATAAAGTATATCATGTCAGATGTACTTATGAAACAACATCACGAAATGTATCATTTGGAATGATGCCCGTCAGGTATTTATATTAGAACAGTAAAGGACTTATTGTTTACTCAAATAGCAATTTAGGGATCATATTGATTCGGCTTTTCCTAGGGATCCGGACACCTTACAGATCACTTCTTCACCAGAGGCTCCTCTGCCCAAAATCGTAATCTTTGGCACCGATGGAAGGGAAGCAAATACTGTGAGAATTGGTGATCGTTTATCATTCCGTATCGAAATCCCGGAAACAACTCCTTATGGAATATTCGCCAGAAGTTGTGTGGCTATGGCTAAGGATGCGAGAAGTACTTTCGAGATAATTGATGAGCACGGGTTAGACTGACACAATTGATCTCAATTTTTCAAACTATTGAATTTAATTAACCAATAATTCCAATTATTAGATGTCCAGTCGATAACTCAATATTTCCGAGTTTCCTACAGGTGGGTAATGCTCTCGAGAGCTCTTATGAAGCCTTCAGATTTACTGAATCTTATGGAGTAATATTTCAATGCAATGTTAAATATTGTATCGGCAAATGTGAACCTGTGATCTGTGGTGTTGGACGTGATAATGTTGAATCGTGGGGCAGAAGAAGACGATCAATACATTCAACGCAATTTGAATCAGAGGACGAAATGACTTTAAGCCATGAAATTCTAGTTTTAGATTTTGGTGATAATGATAATGCGGCGAAGTCTAAATTGGATCCATTCAGTTCTAATGGTATGAATGCATTATTACTACCATTAGTTAGTTCTATACTTAAACTTTTCCTCAGTTTCTTTAGACTATTATAACTTAAAACACATAATATTTTTCAAACAAATAGTAATCTGAATGTTTAGATTTGATTTTATCTTTGAAAAGAAAAAAGCTTTTTAAATCATTAGATGATAATAATATACTTTAAGAGGACTATTAAGAATTGATGTTAAATGTTATTTTAGAAACTTATTTCCGCGAGACAGTGACAGTGTTGGATGGCTGCGCTTCAAAGACATCAATAGTAGCCTTGAGTATTTCAAGTGCACTCCTATTAGTTATGTATGTCTGTACGGTTGCATATTTTACTGCCAATAGAAGATATGCCACTTCTGGTAAAATCATTCGCTAAACTATTTACGACCAAAATTCAGATAAAAACATTACATGTGATAAACAAGACTCAAACAAAAACAAAACATAACTATTTTTTATCTTTAGTAAAAAGGATTGGATATGACATTAAATATCCTATAATTCATTGCAATTTCTCACAAACAGAAACAAAAATATGAAACAATAACTTATTTTCAAATGAATGTTTTTGAATATTCTTCAACTGGTTTTTAAGATATTTTCGGTTAAACAATGGTTATCAAAGATGAGGGGCATTAAAATTAAATTATTTGATAATTAATAGTTCAAAATCATTACATAAGATGAAACATTAATTTATGAAGAAAAAAATCATTTGAAAATTTCATACCATTCTTAGCATTAATTATTTATTAATTGATTATTTATTTATTTATTTAAATTATTAACTTATTTATTATCATTATATTTATTTATTTCATTCTTAAAATTGTTTTTTGAAAATAAAATAAAGTACCAAAGCATTGATTGAATGAACTGATTATTTAATATATACCTATATATAACTTTAGCCCTAATTAGTCATACATTTAGATTTTGGGACACTTATTATATAACTAAATTATATACAGGTATTGTAAGTTTATTTATGAACTGGTCATTTAAAATAGAGCGCCATTAAGTTTTATTTAAGAAATTTAAGTTTGAAGGGTTTCAATGATGGCAAGAAAGTTAATTTTTGACTACATTTAAAGAGTTTCTCAAAGTTTGGTTAATTAATAAGTGAAATTGTTTTTGTATCGTATAATTTGTCTAATATTTAGAAGAGCTGAAACACAATGCATTAGTAAAATAATTATATTAGGTAATCATTTAATCATCAAACTCATGAAAATTATATATTAGTATTATATGTTATGCCTCAGTTCATAAGTTAATAACAAATTCTTCATAACAATCAAATTAAGGTTCACATAATTTTAATATTTTAACCTATAGTTCCCGAGAGATTTCAGTGACATTTTTATCGTTGATAAATATTTCAGACTTAAACTTATGTAATTTAGATTCTTTCAACTCATTAATTAAAGATTTATTACTGGTATATATTTCTAATACTTTTGTCATCTGATTCCTAACGGTGTGACATAAAGACGAAACATCAGAAGTTGTTAACCCATCAGTAGGTATTGCGGGCAATACATGAACTCTAAGTTTTCCGCTATTAAATATCTTCTTTTTAAAGCTGTAAACATTAATAAACGGCTCGTAAACGACTGGAACTATTGGAATCTAATAGATTGATTTGAAAGCAAATCTGAAAACATTAAATTGTAATGATTAAAAACCTGTGCATAAACAGCCACATGAAAAGCCCCTTTTTTGAACGGTAACATTTCTCCTTCAGGATTCCGTGTGCCCTCCGGGTATATCCATAACTTCCACTGCAAATAAGATAGCAATTAGCGAACTTATTATATATCTTTATTGATAGGTTTTTTAAGTATTTACTTTTTTCTTTTTGATATCGAGCACTTTCTCATTCATTTTTTGTTTTGCTTCATCTGATTTACAGCGATCTATGAATAGACAACCACTCAAATACGCAAAAAGACCGAACGGACCCGTATATGCCAACTCTTTTTTCATTACAGGAATCAATGGATGCGCGTAAGGATACACACTCATTAGACCTGTCAGAAAGTTTTTAAAACTATTCAAATATCGATATAATATTATTCATCATTTCGATTGAGTCAAAAATTCAGTACAAACAAAACAACTTCCTATTACTCAAAGATTTACCATTTATTGTAATTTTGGAATATTCAAAATGAGATAATTGGAAATAGATTTGAATATTGATTTTAATTAAAGAATAAACTAAAAGCTTTTATTCAAACATTTATAAAGTCTTAAGTTGATTATTTAGTATCAACTTTTATATTAATTGATGAAAACATGTCCGAAAAGTCAATTATTAAATAAAGCAAAAACTGGAGACGTAAATATCGAGAAAATGTTGATTGAACTTTAGATTCTAATTACTAAATGTTCATATTTCAAAACTGTTTAACATATTATCAGTTCTCAAAATAATTTGATATGCAGTTCGAGTCTTGAACATCAAGATATGAACAGAGTTCAGCGTATTATTATATTAAGGTTTTCATCTTTCTTTTGTATTTATTAAATTATTCAAAACATATTTTCAAAACTTTACTAAATTAATGGTAACGCATATGAGTAATCAATTAAGTTTTTGGAACTTTGCAAGAATTCAACTAATTTTATATCTTGGAATCAAAATTTCTAAAATATACAGCAATAACTTTGAGATCAATGCAAATCTCTTTATAATTCAAAGTTTATAATATAACTGTATATTAGAATGCTTTGCTATTTTCCATTAATTTTTCATGCATTGTGTGAACCCAAGACTAGCATAACTGATAAAAGATAATATGTGGGAAAATCTTAATCTAATTCATCATAAATGAGTGATTCAGAAATGACAGCTTATGTAATAACTAAGGCTCCATTTTCGGTCGATAAAGAAATTTTAATGATATTCAGTAATTAGTTGCAAGAGATCTGTGATACTAAAATCAATTTTGAGACTACCGGAAATCTCAATTTCATGCACATATCAAACAGATTTAATGTCAATCATTCGCCAGGAATTTAAAAAGGGCTAATTTTATTTCAATTGAATTCGCTGAAAACCACTTTTTCATTCAGTCATATGTTTTGATATGTATTTTCAAAATTGTAAACTTGAGTTGAAAATATTTTGGTTATATTTTCAATCTAATGTCATTCTATATCCCACACGTGTTGAATATTAAAATTTCTATTTAATTTGCGATATTTTTGTTTTATATTTCAACGAATATGAAAATCCAGTTAAAGATACATAAATTTGACAGAGTTTATAAATACTCTAATAGATAATTTAAGTTTTCATAAATACTTTAAGTTATCTATGAATAAAGAAAAAAGATTAACTTCAGTTTATTTATAAGAAAAATAATTTCCGTAGAAGTTCAACCTGTTCTTACACATGATAGATATTGTAAGGATATATTAAAATTCTATTTTGATAATGTTTAATGACCATTTCATTTAAATTACTAATTTATAAGTTGAAAATTACTATTCTATTTTCTTTTGGTTTATTCTTTTGAAATACTAGTTTTTATGCTAAATTATCTCAACTTTTCTTTTGGATGTTTCACATTCTCCGAAAATAAAGTCTCTATTAATGACTCAAAGTTTTAGGAAAAATGATAATTGTTATTACAGTAATTTCACTTTAAGTGAACCGATAATATTAACACGCAATCCAATGCTATCTCAACATTCAATCAATAAAGCGGTTATTTTAAGGTATGTTAAGTCAAACTTAATCTGACATTAAATTTGATTGAGTATTTATATTGATAAATAAAATTATTTACCCATTGAGTCTAATACACTTTGATGATTACTGACAATTATAGCGCTGTCTAATCCTTGCAATGCTTCCCCATTTTCGACTTGCCATTCGATGTTATACAATCGCGTAACTACGTATGCTATCCATGACGGATAACTTCATGTTAAGAATCAGTTCAGCAAAAAATCAGTTAAAATTACTTAAAGCAAAAATTTAACTTTATTTATTGATAAAACTTCAACAAAATGATAAATGTTTATATCTTTATACTTCAAGTATTCTAATTAATAAATACTCGTGAAATTTTCGAAACCTCTTCCAAATGCTTTAATTCATAGATAAGTGTGAATTATTTTTGATTAAAAGCTCAAATTTGAGTCAATTGGTATACTCCGTAAGCTGAAAGATAATCTGAAAGCTGTCTGAAAGCTGTCTGAGAGCTGTGATTAACTGAAAAGTCACTGAAGTTAATATGATAAATAAAATAATCATAATTTAATTGCTCAATAATCTGATTAGAAAAGCAAATTAAATTTTTTTTCTTCTAAGTACTGGAATAATAATCTTAATTACCCTTTTAAGGACATGATTTAAGTTTCTAACAATTACAGGTACATTAATATTAAAAAGTGGTTTATCATTTTTTAACTAACTTGTATTGATTTTCTATCATTTTTTCACTTATTCAAGTATTTCATTCCGCATTCTCATCATTAAAGAATTTAATACCAATTTTCATTTTTTGAAATCATTCTTCACTATATTTAATGCCTGCCTTTGAATGTAATGCTCAAAAAAACATAATGAAAGTCAAGAACAGGTATTATTAGTTCCAGTAATAATACAAAACTAATACCTAATAAAAAACTGCTCACTCTTTTATAGTAAAGTCATGGAAAACATTTAAATTACTATTTTTAGGGCACTAAAGCAAAAACCTGTTTTAAATTACCCATTGAGAGGATAACAAGTTTATACCATAAATCAACATTTGAATAAAAATCAATTGTAAATAAATGTATTGTTAATAGGTTTTAAGAATTCATCTCTTTTTGAATACTTAACAAAATGTATAATTGATTCACATCTTATTTTTAAACAAATTGTAAGGTAAAACTTTGTCGGTTTTATGTATGATAACATTTACAACTCGTACAACTTTTGAATTCAAGTTTTCTATTGAAGGAAAACCACTCATTAGCAAAAGTAACATTATTTTTGTTTTTCATCAGTTAAGTTCAAAAAATGTATTTTCTCATAAAATCTATGATTTTGGATTGAAGTTGAATTTTTTCCTATCAGTTGAGTTTTTTATCAACGAGTGTTTCGATTTGCATTCAATCCTTGTGAATTTGATAAACATAAAGTTCAATTTGGGACTTGTTTTATAAATTTTCAACAATAAATCGATTAATAAGAAAAAATTTCTTAACCTTTTCAAAGATAAATTGACTTTTCGATATTATAGAGAATCTAAGTTTCATTGCATCTTAATTTAATAACAATAAAAACAAATCTATTAAAAATTTGAGTCACTTCTTACTATATTGATTAAACTTTCAATATTTGAAAACTTCTTTGATAACATAAATTGGTATTTTCTAGTTATGAATCAAATATATAGAAAATGTATAGAAAGTGTCCCTCAAAGAATAGTAGTTTTTAAAGCGATTGATATCAATGATTCAATGATCCTAACTTAGAATGAAATTTGAAAATAGTGTTAACATTCTCGAAAGTAAACGGACAGACAAATACTCATTCGCTCGTTTTTCTAGTCAAAACTGGTTGAAAATGAATGTTTAACTCAATTTATAAGTTGTCTCATTAAATCAGTATATCATTATATTCAGATGAAAAGTATAGTCTCATTAGACTTGAAAATTTTGTAAACTATAAAATTTTTTTTAACTCTTAAACCTGTGAACTTTTAATTTATTGTTATTGAATTCAATAAAATTTAATTGAGTTTGAATGGAATTTATATAACTTATTCCCTCAATTATTTCACTTAACAAATTCTTATCAATACTGAAGTAATCATAGATCAGTTTTTTAACAATCCTAAAGATTTTTGTGAATAACAGATTTGAGTTTTGGCAAAATCAATATCAGGTTCACTGTGAAAGTATAGGAAGATCTTTGTGATTATTTTGCCATTAAGTTATTGAAACATTTTCCTAATCGCAAATAAGTTATAGAAATATTGCAACAATTAAAAACATTCATATTTCTAAATGAGTGGCACAAATCATCTGTAGTCTAAAGCAAAATAAGGTGTATTTAAAACCTTTTTCATCAATATTTTAAAAATCTTTTCATGAACAGTTCATGTGCAGTAACTTGAATAACATGATCAAAATTTAAAGCTTGAAATTTGTTTGCAAAATCTTTGAAACTTACATATTATTTCGAGCATCTTTTGGCCGAAAGATTGCCAGCAGAAGGCATAGCATTGGAGTGAAAAACAGTATTAAATAAAACAAAGTTAATTTGAAATAAAATCTGAATATATTATTTGATAAATAAAACATTAATAGCACAAAAACTATTGCCCAAAACATGTTACTCTCGAGAAGATCTCTAATTATCAGAAACTAATTATTCCTTTAATATATTATCGTCGATGAAAAATGAAATTGAATTTTTCATAAAAATAGTCAATCAGTTATATTTTCGTTAATTCTGTGATTTCAGAGATCACTTCTTTAAGCAACGATTGTTCATAACATTCAGCTCTGAAAAGATCAAAGAATCAGAGTGTTTACAAACTCAAAAGTTGTATTTTGTTTACACCTTGACTTTGGTCTTAATATCAATTTAGTTTCTAAATAAAGATCAAATCATTTTTAGCCTCATTCAGGTTATCGAATGAACAGAAACATAATAATCGTTGTCCTCCTTATTAACCTTTGAAGATAGGATAAAAATAAACCATAAAATCTAAAATGGGTTAAAATCTGTTATACTTTCAAGTTCTTTAACCATTCAATTGATTTTGTGAACTCTTCGACAATTTGAAATCTAACTTAAAGACAAATTTCGAAGCTTTAATTATAAAATGAATGCAATGATTATCTATTAATTAATTTCTTTTACTATACTTTTAAAGCGAAGTTCAAATAAATCAGACAATTAAACAAAATTTAGCCTTAAATTGTTTTGTATATTATAAATATAGATAAAAATTTATTCAGATCTAATCAAGCAATAGCTGAATAATAATAGTAAATAATTTATATACCAATAAATTTAACAATAAATATGTTCAGCAATATTTTGAGACTTTTATAATTTCAAAATCACTTAACGGGTAATAAACAAATGCTTCACTTTTTCCATAAGTCCTAAAAAGTCTTCTTCAAAATATAGTTTTGTTCAGAATCGAGCCTAAGCTTGATTTGCAAATCGGTAAATATATTGAAGTTTTGTTTCGAATATTCAATCGGAAAAAATCGAAGAAAAATCAAAGACTTGAAATTAATTGTTCATTAAAAACAAGAGAACCTAATAGTATGTGTTGAATCAGAAGTGATTTATGATTTAACTATCAAATGAATGCGTTTCAACACTTATTTAATGTTTTTCAAGCTATTAATAATAAGTATTTTTTTCTATCTTTAATAATTTCATTTTCAAGCTTTAACAAAACGACTGCTTTTTCGTTTGAATGAACTTAAGAAATATTATTGCAATAAATAATATTAAATATCTTTCCAAGTTTTCTAAACAAATTCCTGCTTTACTTACAGAAAAGTTTATTTTGAATCAAGAATTAATGGTTAAATTATTTAAAACTTGTTCACAGCTTGAGTTCGGCTAGAATTGAAAAAGTCTGTAAAACTGTGAACAGAACTTAATATAAGTTATTGAATGTCTACGACTGTCTATTACTAAAGCATTCAATGTATTCGAAGCTAACATTGGCCTCAATTTTCAACGCATAACAGACACAGCTATCAGTTTTGTAACTATTATTCAATATCTGGTTATTTATTACTATTTTTAAGGGGAGTCGTCTTTACACATATTTCAAATGTTTTCATCAAAATATTGATATTTTATCGTCTATTTAAAAAACGTGTCTTTAAATTATTATCAATTTATTATTACAATCAATTAATTAATTATTAAACTTGAAAAATATCTTAAAATATTGATAATAACTAAAAACATAAATAAAAAAATGAATGAAATATTGTTAACGAATGACAATATTTTTGTCTCTGATGACAAATTTATTGTCGATAATATGCTTACAGACGAAGACTTAGGTTTGTATTCATATATCACTAATTAATAATTGATTTGTTTTTCGTTTATTATAAATAATAATTATTTTAATTGATAAAAGATTTAGAATTAAGTCCGTATGTATGGAATGATTTGTCTTCAAATGACTCAAACAGTTCATGTCTTATTACAAATGACTATAATTTTATTGATAATGAAACAAATATTAGTGATAATAATATGAATGGTTTGACACCACCCGAAACGCCTCCATCTTCTGACCGGTCGAGTCCACCAAATTTTAATGATTTATCAACTATTATACCATCAGAACAAAGAACACATGAATTGTTGGCTCAAAATCACAATAACTTATCATCAAATGTAACACTTCTTCCAGCCATTGGTTTGTGTCCATCACTTACGAGTCCATTAAATCCTTTGCAAACATTTATACCAAATCAGACATCAATCACATCAATGCTTACTATTGAAGCTCACAATAAATTCAATTTAAATAATAATGTGATTCATAATAATAATAACATAAATACCTGTATTAATAATAATAGTATTAATACTAATAGAAATCTCTTTTATGGCGAAAATAAAGTAAATTTAAGTCAACTTAAAAGAGAGGCCCGAAAGTTGCGTAATAGAGAGGCCGCCAGTATTTCACGAAAACGAAAGAAAGAATATGTCGACAGTTTAGAGGAAAGAATTAATGGTTTGCTTAAAGAAAACGGTGAACTCAGGCATGAAAATGAAAAACTTAGAAATAAATTATCAGATCTTGAAGAAGAAAAGAAACAGATAACAAGACGAGGTTTTAATTATTCAATTGAGACAAACTGTAGCTGCAAAACAGTCCTGAAAAGCTCGAACTCTAACAAAAAAGCGACCCTTAGTTTTTTGGCCGTTATTTTTATGTTAGGACTCAATTTAGCGCCTTTTAGTGGTGTTCTCATTACTAATGATAAAAGCATTTCTAGCGTTGACTCCAATTTGAATCACGATTTTGTCAAACACGGACCCAGTCGTTCACTATTATGGCAATCAAATGATGATAATCTGCCGATCGATGTCATTAAAGCTCAAGAAATTGCTTTCAATAGTAGTTATAAGAACAGCAGTAATAGTAAAGCGAAAGATACAAACTGTAAAACATATATCAATCAAACAGAATCTTTGAGACTTGAAACTGATTTACGTGATTGGCTTTTGAGGGTTAAGATTGAAAAGGAAGAGGTATTCAAACAAAAGAGACGTCTCATTAAGTCTAATAAACTTAAAGACCGATTCAATAAACCGATTCCATTGCCGAGACTGAAGGCATGGACGCAAAAGAGAACGGATACAGATATCAGTGATTTAAGCGATTTTGCGATCGAATCGTATGAAACGGGTTTAAATGAACGGCAAATCAAATACGAAGACTTGTTGACCGCTATTAATAGACGCGACGATACTTTCTATTTTTTATCATTCTCTGCTGGAGACCATCTTATGATACCTCCAGTTTCTAACAATGCAAGTGATATCAGACCTCGTTTTTCACTAATCATGCCATCAGTTAATACATTGAATGAGTCAACACATGGAACTAATGTTACTATTCATCAAATACTTATGATGCAAATCGATTGTGAAGTAATCAATACTAAAATGGTTTTAATAAACAGTTCGCCTAAAAGTAAACCTTCTGAAAGTGGTGTCAAAAAAATATCGTTTCGTAATAACGCAAAGTCTAAATCAATGATGAATTCGAAGAATTATAACGCAAATAAAGCGAAGAATAAAGTGCAATAAACAATGTGAAGGTTTTATGCATTTCCAGACATGCAATTCATAATTATATTCATTTACATTTTGTTATTCAAAGTTTATTAATTGCAGACATAATTACTTATTTCATATTAATATCAATTTCCTTCTTATTTATTTTCCGCAATATTTTAATATAATATTCTGGTGTATTAGAAGTTATTCTAGTCTTAACATAACTTAAGAATGAGTTTACAATTCTTTCGTTCGATTTATTATTTTATGCATAAATAAAAAAAGTTTAAAAATAAGATTAGAATATCGGTTAATGTCTTAAAAATCGAGTGTTTGTTATAATCAAATTGATATTTGGTTTTAATGTCCTCTATGGTCGGGTTCACGTCTTCGCGGAGCAGCTCTTATAATGTTGTCGACTCTTACGATCATTTCAGCCGCTTCTGCGGCACTCAACAAGACCTGTCGTTTGACAATAAATGCTTCGATTATACCTAACTTTTGCATATCATCTGTTCGTCCGGTTTCCATATTTAGTCCATAATTATTCTTTCCCTGAGCGTGAAATGCTCTCAATTCAGACAACAATTGTGCGCTATCATAGCCTCCATTGTCGGCAATTATGGTCGGAATTTGACGCAAAGCTTTAGCGAATGACTCCATTGCAAACGACTCCTTACCTGGTGTTTGAGCCGCCAGTTCTGAAACCGCGTTCGCCATTAACATCTCACCCGCTCCGCCACCGTATATAATACGCGGCTCTTTTACAGTTTGCGAAAGAACACAAAGGGCGTCATGTAATGAACGTTCGGCTTCGTCTAGTATTTGTTGTGTCGCACCTCTTAATACTATAGTACACGCCTCACCCAATGGCACGCCTGAAAACTTCAGCAGTTTGTCCTCTCCTATCATTATTTCTTCAATTAGATCGCATTTACCGATTCTCACCTTTTAATAGTTTAAAATACAATTATTTCAAATAAATTTAATAATCAATCACTTAATCAATACTTTCTCTGGATTCCCAAAAGTGGAGACGATTTCTCCGCCGGTAACCAAAGCGAGTCTTTCGATACCATCGAAGTCCGCGTGTTCTATAGCCATAACTCCGGCATCAGAGAAGAGTTGTTCGGGATAGTTATATATGAGCTGACGATTAATGAATACATTTATATTATGCTTAAGTATTAGGTCCACTTTTTCTTTCATTTTCTCTTTTTCAGCCAATTCTAATTCAGCCACTTTTGCAATGGAATCGACTTTAACTCTTGATCCGAACACTTTTATTTTGTCGGTATCCATAGGTGTGTTTGCGATCAATATTCTGGCCTTTTCTACTCTTTTCGGTTGATTAACGCCTGGCTTTTTGTCTAAAAGAAATCCTTCGTCAAGAAACGAATCACTTAAAGTGCCGCCAAGTTTTTTGATTATTTGAATGGCGTCTAAATTGCCAGAACTCTTAAGACGTAGAACAGCATCGACTGCTAGTTTGGAAAAGAATTCTTTGTGTTGAGAAAGAATTTTCGAACTCAAAGTAGTTTTTGCGATATTTAACAAATCAGAATTGAATTGTGTTTGATCTGAAACATTGCTTTTAGCGACAGATTCGAGTGCAGTTCGGGCGACATTAACCGCTTTACGCCATCCGCTGACTATTGTCTGTGGATGTAATTTCATTGACACCAATATCTCCGCCTCTTTTAGTAATTCTGAGGCCAAAACTGCCACTGAAGTGGTTCCGTCTCCCACTTCATCGTCTTGTGTCTTAAGAAACAAAACAATTAATATAATCAACAATAGAGACAAATGACTTACTTTTGAGATATCGATCAAGACTTTTGCGGCCGGATTATCGACACCAACAGAACGAAGAATAGTCGCGCCATCATTTGTCACTTCAACTCTTCCTTCATTCCTTCCTTCACATAATAATATTTTATCCATACCTTTAGGACCTAAAGTACTTTTGACGAGTTCTCCGATAGCTATCGCGCCTATAAATGATGAAAGTCTTGCTGACTCTGCTTTCTCTTCTTCTGCATCGCCTTTCAATATATTTACCGGATTTAAAGATCTCGACTGAATGTTCAACATTTTTAATTTATTTCTAACACTATTATCTGTTTAATTATTATTAATTTAAATCAATTATCTATTAAATAATGTTTCAAATTAACACGAGTTTTTTGTTTTCAATCAAAGGCGTGTTTTACTCACTCTTTCACTCAATTTAATGCTTGCAATGAATTCTCAAAATCAAACACATATTTG
>JAQFXV010000155.1:0-32669 GCA_034694065.1 Camisia spinifer
TTCACTTTCTTCTCATTACAATTTTAACTATTTTTCAAATTTTAAGTTTAAGACTTTCAAAAACTTCCAAATTTAAACTACTTTAAATTAGTTTTAATTCAAAATATTTGGAAAAGGGTTTGTTTTAAAAAGTTATTAAAATAAATCGTAATTTATTGACAAACCTTTGCATTAAGTTTAAGTCATCAAAAATATGAACTTTAACTAAATTTCAATTCAATATTGATATAAATAAATGAATTAAATTAATAATAAATAATAACAAATAATGTCTCCGCACATAAACGGTCCGACAGTTATCAGAAACGAAAAAAATCATAAATTTTGTTTATTTTCAGAAAATGATGAAAGTCTTAAGTAAGTAATGATTCGTTGATTTCATAAACAATTGTTATAAATATTTGAATGAAATTAAGTGTTTATTTGGAAACAAATGAAATAGAAATTCAATTGAAATATTGGAGAAAAACAATGTATCGATTCGTAAAGAGAAGGTATGTGTGGTCTCAATAATAGGTAAATCATCATTAGATGCGAACAATTGTAAGGCATCTCTTTTTGATGACACGATTGGGAAGAATGTCTTTCGCGGACTCTTTTGTCAATTAAATACTCTCTTCGAGCAAACGGTTGGTCTCTAAACAAAACAATTCATTTCTCAAATCTATCATTAATTTAATTAATTTTATTTAAAGAGCTGTCAAATCGATGGTTATTATGACGTAAGAAATAATGTAATATTTCTTCACTTGAGTTCAATTCTGGATTCATTAGCAATGACTCAAATCTGTAAAAATATAGAGAAAGAGCTCTATGAAAAGGTCTGAAAAACTAATAGTAATATTTGATTCCAATGTATTTGTCTATTAAGGGTTTTCTTCAAGTCTGGCCTGACTTACAAACAAATCTATGCAAAGCATTGCTATTATTGTTTCATTTGAGTCATATCGTAGTTATAGTGAATCCTTCGCCACATTTCGACTTAAGTTATATAAATATGTTTAGAATACTTGACTCCACGCGTCAGAAATTGCAGCCAATCATTACCGAAATGTTACAGTCGTTTCCGACTCTACCGAGCGATTGGACACAATCTGGTCGTCCCTGTTCTCCAAGAGCTCTATTTCTATTTGAATCCTATTCTCCCAATAATTTTATTAAAAAAGAAAACCTGTCTAATAGTGAGCGACAACTTGAAGATCAAATCTACAGAATATTACGTAAAAGTAGAGTCATTACAAATATAAGTGCGAACTCATTGTTTTCTGTGTCGACACACAATGATTTTGTCTATATTTCAACGAAAGATCCCACTATTCGTGATTCGGGTCAATATTTATTAGAAAGACTTATTAAATATTGTAATATCGAAGAAAAAAATGATAGTGAGAGTGAAGACGGAGATGAAAGTGATTCGCATTCCTTTTATTCATTTCTTTGGTCTCATATCGGAATCGCTTTATCAAAAGGTTTTGATGATAACATTGGAAGACATGCTGCGCCGCCAATCTTCGAACTGCCGACAGTTAAAGAGTTTTTTCAAGTAGTTCTTAAACTAAAAGAAATATTTTTCTCAACAAATATAGAAAATAATAGTCTAAAAACAATATTCAATTCATTACACGCCTCGCTAGACATTGACACTCGATTTTCAGAGGCTCGTTGTGGTAAAGTATTACCGATTGCAATGAGTATATATCAGGACAATTTGCCCCCGCATTACACCAGAGAATTTCACGAAAGAAAGTTAGCGCACGCTTTACAACACTTTACACTTCAAGCTCGCGGTCCGGCTCTATATGATTACGCACAACAACTGAAAGTCGAATGCGATAACTATTGGCAAAACGGAAAACAAATGTGTGAAGTTTTGAGTCTAACTGGGAATCATTGCATTAATCCTATTCATAAACTCAAACAAGAAGACGATAGCGATGATAGTAATGATTCTGATAATGAATCGAATCAAACGCTGCCTTCTATGAGACACTGCAGTGGAGCTAAAATAATATCTGCCTGTGATTGTGGCCGAAGACAAGGCAATAGAGAGGATCCGTTTACAGTCAAAGCTGCAAATCATGACTTTTATGCAAAGATGAGGAATAAATGCGGTTGCGGTCACTTTGAAAGAATATTATTTCCAGTTTTTGAGCCGAGTACTGATGATATACAGCCAGCCATAACGGCTCCCATTTCTCGAAGTCCTGTTAACTCTAAACTAATGAATTCCCTTTTTGACACATCTTTAACACCCGGAGACATACCATTTGAGTCACAGCCGGACGCAGGCGTGGCTTCGTTTACAAATCTATCACAACAAGTGAGCGCTGAAGTTAACACTGATTTGTTAATGAATGAGTTGAGTAAAGTCAATATTACCGCTAAAGAAGAAGACAATCCGGTCGCTGCCGAAGAATCCGATGAATCGAAAACAGATCCACTAATGGAACGATCGGAACAATTGGTCAAACAATTGGTTGAAGAAGACAATGAAGACGCGACCGAAAGTAGTGATGAGAGTTCTTATACAGCTGGAGACGAAACTGAAAAAGAGAATGACATTCAATTAGTTATTCGTGAAAGTGATAGCCCTTATTCGGTTGCATTTCATCATCAGTCGTCTACTACTGAATACTTGCCCGGAATGTTGCATACGTTGAGTCCATCAGGACTTTTACCGAAATACAGTTCGTGGTCACTCGTCTGTTTGGGTCCATCGAGTCTTTACTCTCATAATATTGGTCTTCAAGAACAACCCGGTTTCATAAGTGGTGCCAATTTTCTTCTTCCATGGGATGTAACTGTAAAGTTAGAACATTCGGGACATTTGCCTCCTCTTTGGGAAGGAAAGAGACCGCCAGGAATTAAAAACAAGAAAACCTTCAAAGGTATATCATTTTAGTTCACTTTTCATTCAATTCACATAAATATTAATAACTTATTAAATATTTTCAAACTAATAGACGGAACACAGTTTACAGTCAAGATATTTATAGGAGTCGAGTATGAGTGTCAACGCGGGCATCGATTTATATGTTCAGGACCTGATACTGTACTCAAAGCAAGTATGGGTATTGTTAAAGAGTCTGCTAATCGTATTGCCAGTAATGATATGCCACTATATTTTCCGTGTGTTTGCAAGTGAGTCATGTTTTCATAGCTTTAAATCTATTAAAGTTGTATTACTTAATATTGTGTTATATTATGATTGATAGCCGTCAGGGAAAGCCTAACATTTTGGCTCAATTGATGCGAATACATATAGTGACACCTAAAGCCCCCGTTCACGTGACTCTAAACCCTAGAGTACAACCGGCACCGATTCCGTGTCCTATTTTCTATGCGGGACATTCAGAACCTGTTAGATTATCTCAATCTGCATATTGGGTTTTGAGGCTTCCAATGATATATGAAGGCGATCGCGGGCCTTATCTTTCACCTAAAGATCAATTACCTCTTGAATCAAGTCGTCTATTAAAGGGTACTTATGGTATAGCGGACTATATCTCAAAACCTAAAGTCAACTGATTGAGTGCTTACATATTATCATAATTTTTAATTTGGTTCAAATGAATCGATCAAACATATGGTTGAACTGAACGGTCGATTGAGAGCAAAAGTATGTTTTTGGTTAAATATTTCTAATTACATATTTACGGAAAATAAGCGCAATTCAGTTCGCGAACTAACATCTCATTGTGTTTGCTTTCAAATGCATTACTTATTGTATGTTTTATACACTTGAAAAATAATCTATTTGTGTAATAAGTTTTAGTTATACGAAAACAATGCTATTTTCAGTCAATGATTCTAAACTTTAACGCCAAATGCTTTTATTGCTAAAATCTTTGTTTTGAATCTGCTCTAAAAGGCACGAAAAACAAAGAAAAATTAATGATTTTGATGTTAAGGACATGTAAGCAATTCATAGCTATTTTTAAGTCAAATTTTAGTTGGAGTTACTTTTGAATCATCAGTCATTCATATGTAAAATAAGATTAAAAGAGCACTCCCTTTGAGAGATGAGATCAGTTTTTGAATAGTTTAATGTTTTTCATTATATGAAGCCTTTTACTCAAAATCTCCACTTTTAAACCTCAATATAACAAAAGAATTTTGTTGGAAATTACTCGAGCCTTTAGTTTTACCAAACATTTGATGAATGCTCTTATCTTATAATTGAGTGAAACTTTGACTACAGATAATAGAAAATTATGAGCCTTTGATTTGTTCATTAATTGTTCGTACCTTTAATTAAATTTTCCATCAGATGAAGAATTTAAGACTTAGTTATAAAAAACTTTTATAAGAGTCTATCTTTGAATTTGAGGCTTAAAATGCAGATTTTGTGTATAAGGCTTCATAAACTCGAAACAATTTCTCATCTTTTTAGTTCACATCTCATCCTTCACTTGTGAAGGTTTTGTTTAGTTTTTTAAACAGATTTCTCAATTCATATTAACTTTTGTTAAACTGATACAAACTTGTAAAAAGAAATCGAAACCTTTTCTGTTATACATTTAAGCTTAAACTTAGCATTTTATATAAGAGAATAATTGAATTAAGTCTGACATGAATGATACCAACAATAATAATTAATGAAAAAAATTCACATTAAGGTGTGTCTCAAAAACGTGACATAATTTTTAAGTTGAATCATGAATCAAATTTAATAACTACTCGATCTCAAAGATTTCGCTTCATTTCTTTATTTCTTAAAGTCAAATAAACTTCGGTTTGTGTTAAAATCAAATATTCCGACCTTTAAAAACCTATAAAATGAAAATTCATATCTTTTATTACCGTTTATATAAGTTATATTCACTTTTAATGATAGTATTTTAAAAGCTGTTTTTTATAAGTAACTTATTTAAGAACTACTTAAATAGTTATTTGTATTCATCGGATAGCAATATATCTAATCAATAGTAAAGAGTTTGCCAAAAAATATTCATAATTAAAACTTCAATACCTTCTGGAATAGACTTTTAGTTTTTAATTAAACGGCATATAACTGAAACTCATAATGAAATTTTATTTTCGGTGAAAAATTCAATTCAATTTATTATTTGTTCTTTTTTACGAAAAGGTTTCGCCGATTTTTATAGAATTAAAAGCTTCTTAATATAGTATTTAATTAATTATATTTTAATCAATTAAATACTAATTTATTGTGAATAATATTTGCAGTCAAGCCTTTGTGAAGTGAGAATTTTTTGAACCCCATCCAAAAAATGTTATTTAATGAATATTTATTATATAATTTATGGAAGTTCTGAAATGTTAACATTTTTGGCGGACCCTTTATTAATAATGAGAACAGGTTTTCAAAGCTGCAGTTTTCTAAATTGCAATCAGACATGTGTTTCAAGTGATCGATGTTTGAATAAATTTAGTTTCCATTCAAATTCATTACAATGCTATTAATCTTAAATTATTAATCGATTAAATTAATTATTAATCTTAAATTAAATTATTAATCGATTAATAGTAATCATCTTCAAATGCAAAGCTTTATTTCACACTTAGTTTTTAAATCAAGGCTTTCCTAAATTCTGATCTTAAGCTTATTTTCCGCACATCTCGTTCTTGTATTTCAAAAATTTCATAATCAAATCATAAGAGAGTCATTCGATCTTTAATTTGATGCCTTTTATAGTGTTTTTTTCTTCCAAAAATCTAATTTAGGTTCTGAATGAAATATTCGAAGAGAAAATTGATTGATTGAATTGAAGAGACACTGAACCAAATGTATTCAAATTTAATAATTTAAATGTATTTGTTCTCAAATCAAGTATTAAAAAATTGAAAACATAAATATTGATGTGTTTAATAAAGTTATTAAAATCCAAATATAATTGCCTATAAATATAATACTGAAAATTGCATACTTTCCTATTCAACCGTTTTGATGAAATACCGATTCTCTCATTACATCCATTATTGAATATATCGATAATTTGATAATTAAGATATTAAAAAAATGATAAAATATTAAATTACATTATTGCCTGATATACACAATTAATTGAACGAAATTAAATACTTTATACATTTGATAGTGTAAATCATATTTTTGAAATGTTCACAAAAATCATTCTTTTTAGTTATAGTTTTCTCAATTCTTAATTCATTTCACAAGTTTATTCAATGAGAACATTCTTAGTATGTTAAATATATTGCTCATTAATATTATTAGTCTAATAATAACAATTCATAATCAAGTAGATTCAGCCCAAGTGTTCTTCAACAGGTTTAACGATATTTTCGCTGATCATAAATCTGATGAATGCTTAGAATGTAAGTCTTATCTGTCAATCAATATTAATTTTATTAATTTAAATATTTAGAATAAAATTATAATTGAATTTGAATATTGCTGAATACTATCTAAAATCGAGATTGAATTCACTTTTGCGTGAAATGTAGAACTATTTTATTAATAACTCGACTAATATTTGATTGTATTTCAATGGTATGAAAGTATAATTGAATTTTCAATTTCATTCATCACATTCATTATTTTGAAAGATGAATATAAACTTTTGAAAGTTTTATAGTTCGGATGTTTCACCCCTTTTTCAAAAATGATTATGTAGTTGAATGACATTTTCTTCAATGGTTCGTTAGGGCAATGGGTTAATGAGTTGTGCTATTCATTGATTGTTCTTTCAATGTTCCCATTTTTTATTTATTTTGTTGACAATAATTATTTTTAGTTTCTTTTATTCATTTACATCTCTGAAACTTTACATTATATCTGAAAAGAAAATTACAGAAATATATTTATCATTAAATCCTTATTCAGAAAAACCAATTATAATTTCAAAAGTTACGATTCAAAAACTTTCTCACATTTGCCACATAATGAATATCTAATCGCCAATTGCTTAGCATTTGTTATATCTTTTAGATATGAGTCTCATATACTTTCTCGCATGTTATGCAAACATTTTGAATAAAAGTTTCTCATTTAGCAAATATTATGTGAACCAAATATAATTAGGATGTATTTTTGTTGCAAATTTTTTTTAATCTTCTCGGAAAAACTCATAAAAGCGGAAAAGCTTTTATCATTTTATTCATGTACAAAAAGTTGTCCTTTTAAAGAAACAGATTGTGGGAAAACTTCTGATGCGATGAATGTAAACTTTATAATTTTTGAAAAGGAAAAAACAGTGAAACAGGTGTGTTATCATTAGTCTGTGACATAATTTTTAGAAAGAATAGTGAATTATACCTTCAATTAGAGCTTTTTAATATTACAGATTAGGGTTGTGGACAATTTCCTTAAGTTACTTGACCACGGATTGAGATAAATTAATGCGTTAATATTGAAACCCCCCTCAACTTTATGTTTATTTTTCAGAGTAAACATGTTTTATTACAGATGTTTATTATTATCATTTAATTACTATTAAAAATAAGTTTGAGAAAAAACAATTTAAAATCAATTGTTTTGAGTTAACATAACCTGATGAAGATACTGATCAATTGCCTTACGGCAGTATTTCTTGAAAATTGTTGTTCGATACCCACTTTCTAAGGCTTTGGGACCAAAAATTGTGTCTCCCTATGACATGATGTTATAACTTGATAAAGTACTGTATTTGCGTTACCCAGCATTTGAGGACCCCTCACTTGAGTCAATCCGGTGACCTATCTATTAATGGTAACTTTGCCAACACTTATTACAGCACATGCAAAATAACTATGTTTTGCTAAGTTTATCAATTCAACACATTTTATTTTACTTCTATATAATGTAGATTGAATGTAATCTGAAAAAATCCTTCATGTCTTCATAATTATCTTGAACTCAACTTAGAGTTTGAGGAAATGACCAAAACGTGGAAAATGGATTCGAGTTGTAGTGCACGCAAATTGAGGATTAGAATATTTTTTCGAATAGCTTTTCGGCTCAATTCTAATCTCTATAGTTATAGTGATGTTTATATTTGATTAGAATCACTCGATTTAATCAATATGAAGTAAATAGAGAAACAAAAACATACAAACATAGCTGAAAATGAAATAACCAAAAGGTATGCGGAAACTTAATTCAGATAAATTCGAAACCACACAACTCTTCATAATTTCTTTTCAAGTCTAATATTTACATAAGATATCACAGAAAGACATAAGTAAATAATTATATTTACTCAAGAATATGAAAATACTTTTGCAATTTCACCATTAATGCTAAAAGTGAAATAATTTTGTCATTAAAAATAGTAAATTGTTCTTAATTATCAAAATGTATGTTTCGGTGTCTGTTATGGTCTTTCGCGACTCGTTTATCAAATGCTATATATGTTTAACATATTAAAGTCATTCGAACAGAGTTTCTAAATAAAAATCACTCGAAGTTATAATGAAAAATGAAGCTAAAATTGTTTACTTCTAACCGTTGTTGAGTTAACATAATTTCTTTGCCATTTGAAACCTTATCAACTTTGAGAATTGAATGAGAAGACATGTATTGATAACTTATAAATGAGAACATTTTTATTCAGGTTAGATAAATAAAATGCGAGTCTAGTAGTATGCAAGAGATATTTTTAGAAAACCAACTCGAAAGTCGAGCAATCGTTAGTTCCCATTCGTTGTAGTGACTAAACCCCCATCAATAACCCCCCAATTTTGTCGACTTTTGAATAGCGACACTATTCAAATAATTACTTTTTTCGTCAAAACTTGATTTTTTAATATTCTTCAGCACAATAAATATTATTGAACCCAAACATCCTATTGAAATATTCTTATAAAACCTAAATTGAACAAAATTATTTTGGATAATTAGAACATTATATATGGCACAAACTATGCATGTTTACTAACATTCTTATATTCTGTCCAAAAACTCAGATCATAATTACCTAATATTTTATAGATTTATTTCTCAAACAATGGGTATCTAAAATATTTAAGATAATTATAATAATAATGTTACTATTATTCATGTTAATAATGGTCTAATCGTTCAATCTGTTCATTATTTGATATGTATTCTTATGTAAATATTCTTTTCCGGAATTAGAGAATCATTATTATTAATATTAAAAAATAATTTGTATTATTATATTTGTTTTATTGTTTTTTCTTCGCTGAAGAGATAAGAAGTCATTTTTCAATACTTATATTGCTTAATATGTTAGTAAAGTGTTATTATAACTTTCAAAACTATGCCATCATTTTATCCTTGAATTTAAGTAAAAGTAATATAACTTTTCCTTAGGAACAAAATCTGTTATCAAAAATGATTAGATTTGATTCAAATTTGGTTCAAATTAATCCATTAACAAAAATTAGATTCAATTTAAGCCTTAATATTGAATTTCTAAAATCAATTTCCAAAAAATTAATTGAAATATTGTATAATTAATGAGAAATATTTTTCTCCATTAAAAATACTTCTATAGTATTGATAGTGTTTATTCTTTGAGCGCTATTCAAGCAAATTAAGAACAAATAATAAAAGTCAATATAACTAGAATTTCCTGTATATGAAGTGGGAGTGTATGAGAAATGCGAGTAAAATGTATTGAGAGAGTCGAAGAACAGGCGATTCGCTGTATTCTCACAATTCAAATAGCAATGCATTGCGTGCATGGTTTGAATGCATTACCAATTAAACAATCATATGTTCAACGATTGTCTTCTTTTATTTTTAATTAGTTTAATATTTATTTTCAATAATAATATATCAGTTGTTTGTTTTATTTAATTCACATTTTTTTCTTACTCTATAATAAACTCAGTTTTATCTCAAAATTACTTATAATTAAGATTTGAATTATCGATAAATAAACGAAAACATTGTTTTGATTGTGGTTTAAATAAGTGTTGTTTTAATGAAATTGTGTTCAAATTTAATAATTATTTGATTATTATTATTGTGTGAAATGTGTTTACATGAATTGATCTCATAATCAATGATCAAAAGAATGAAAACAATCATAAACTCAATCCATGAGAAGAATTGTCACGAATAAAAAGGCCTTAAAGTTCACTCATTTGTGACCAAAATCTTCGACAAAAACTATTTTGATATCAAATAAAAATGGGATAGACTTGAGATCGAGTCAAATAAATAATAAAATGATTTTAGTTTTAAGTTTAGATTAAAATAATTGTCTCAAAAAGTATTAGAGAGTATTGTTATTGAACTTAACATTGAATAAGTATTTAATTTGATTTAATTAATAATTAATAAATGGTTTTTATTAGCAATGATTCGATTGGTAAAGAAGACAAGACTTCGACTATTTTTAATATTATTAATTCCTATAATTATAATAATATTAATATTCTATTCAGGCGTTTATACTTCTAATGAATTGAAATTTTCTAATTTTATTCTTAATAATAATGACGATAATTATCGTTTGAGTAAAAGTTTTGATACTAATAAAGAAACTGTTTTCGGATTCAAAACTGATTTATCATTAAATTCAGAGCTGAATAACAGTTATGAGAAACTGAAATCCGATGAAAATAATAGTTTATTGAAGTTTGCGTTCAGTGAATATATTAATAATAATGAATTCAATTGTAATAAAATAGATTCAGAGCAATCGTTTGATATCAATACCATCGATGGCTATCAAGACCTTGAGTTTAATCCACAGTTTAAGAGTTATTGGAATTTCACGTTTGAAAGAAATTACTTTAAGGTTAAAAATGATTGGAAACGATTGCCATTAAAGGTAAACCAAATTATTTCTCTTTAAAAGTTTTGCTTTTCTATTAAGCTTTTGGCCATAACTTTATCGTCATTTTAAATAACTTTATTTTTAGATTATTTTCTTATAGTTTTCAAAGTTTCAAATCTAATCAAAAACTCTTTATTAGTTATTATTATTGCGAAACTTATTTTTTTTGCTCTGAAAACTTTTTGTGCAAATGTTTGTTTCACTCATTTGTCAAAATCTGATATAAATTTCAAATCAAATTGATATCCAATTGGTTTGTGAACAAATGTTTCTGATATTCTGTGTCTTTTTCATGTATCGCTATTTGAAATATGTTTTGTTGACATTCGTGTTTTGATATGCAGTAAATCATAATTTTCTGTATTAACTGTTTTATAATTATTTTCATCGAAACACATGTATAGCTCTAAAACATATGTCATAATCATTGGTAAAATAATTATTGATTATATGGTTTATTAACTGTTAAAACAGCCAAAAAACCACATAATAGTCTTTTAGTTTGCCATAAAATGAGAACTAAAATAATTAAACAAAGCTTTTGCAAGACTTGAAACAAGATTTGTTGGGAAACATAATCGAAAAATAAAGTAAATATACATTATTAAGAAAAGTAAACATACACTTAAAGTGAAATAAATGATTGCAGCGAATAATAAATGTAGAAACAGGTAAATGAACTCATTTCAATCAAGTGTGTCAACCAAAGTAAGCTTTTATTGCCTTGAACTTTATGTTTACCTCTCTTTTTCCAATCAATTTTTCATTTCTTTTTTTTCAAGCTTTAATTTCCTGTTCATTGACCGCAGTTTTACATGATTTACTATTTTTATCATTTAAATCATCACTTGAAGGCATGCAAACACTTTCAAAAGGATTAATATAAGCTTAAAATAATAATTTAAATCTAAATATAAATAACTTTCAAATCGTGTCTTCATTTTCACGTTTAGTTTATAGTTTGGCACAACTTTTTTAAACCTAAATTTCATATAAAAGAATTTGCTCTCACTTTTTGATAATATACTTAATATTTAGTTTCGCTGAATAAATATTTAGAATTTGAGGAATTTTTTCAAAATCTTCATTTAGAGTGATTTTAGACCTCATTTCGTGTAAATTTCTGAATAAACATTTTCACAGTTTTCAAAACTTTTGACTCATATAAAAAAATATATAGAAAATTTCCATTTATAGAAACGGAAAATTTCTGACTATTTTGATATTAACACTATATTCACTCCAAATAAAAAATTTGAAAAGGTTTTGAAAACAGAAAACATTTCAAGTTAAATAAAAATAATATAGTTATTGATTATTTGAAAGTTGGATCAAATTCTAATCTGTGTTAAAATGGCATAAATTTTGACTTTAAAAAAATAGAATAAAAATTATTGAGCCATTAAATTGATTTGAATTTTTATTAGCTGACGATTTTATTAATAGATTATTTGAATTGAATTTTGATATTTGAATTGATGGCAATATTATAAATTTGGAAAAAAACTAGTTTTGCTTCCACTAAATTAATTGTCTGAAGCCTCCCAACCATTAAAAAGGTTGGAAACGCGTAATTCAGTAGTAATGAGAATCAGGTTTCAAATCTCTCAAAGCTTACACAAAAGCATTTTCCCTTTTTATTAATGAGACATCAAATGAAATTGAGATCATAAATGGTCTTTTTCTTGGAATTATACCAATTATCGCAACTTAAATGATCGTCAATTCATTTGATCGCTTCAAATCAAATTAATATGAGATATAAAATGCTCATAAATAAACGCTTTCTCACGAGTTTTAACATTTATTTTCCTAAAAGCTGTTCAAATCGATTTCTATTAACTCGTTTTTATCAATTTTAACTCACGGTTTTTGCGAGTTTGAACTTTTTTCATACGATTAATCTCTCGGTTAGCCTTCTCTTCAGTTCAACATTAATTCAATTTATTCAATGTTTTGAAATTTTCCAATTTTTCTATCACATGATTCAGCAATTGTTTTGCAATCTTTTTGGCATTATATTTGAGTCAATCGAATGAGTTCAAGAAATTTTTGTTTTTCTCTCAACATTATTATTAGTCAAATAATTATTACAAACCGAGAAAACATGTTTTTGTGGTCACATTTTGAGCTGACTTTGTTTTGAAAGAAAACTGATCGCAAAAATAGGATTCGGTGCTAGTCTTGAGTCAATTTATAATTATTAGTCCTTTTGAAAGTGTGAGCTTAAGATTTGAGATAATTTATAGCCATGTGTCTCATGCTATACACTCTCCAAATATAATTTGCAACTGATTTGTAATCAACCAAAAGCTTATTTATGTCAAACCCTTCGACTGACATTAGAATAAATCTCAATTCCATTAAAATTCCACTCAATCTTTACATTTGTCTTTGAACCAAAACCAAAACTTATTTATAGTTTCAATTTATTAACATTTGTTTCGAACAACTTTTAGCAAAATTTTTCAAATTTTTTCAATTATATTTTGATTCACATTCATATCAGAATTGAAAAATTTAGTTTTTATTCTTTCAGAAATGGTTATTGAGATAAACATAAGTATTTCAAGTTTATAAAAACTGATTGAAAATAAGGTTATTTAACAAAAGAAAATACTTGATTACATCGATTGCATTGTTTTCTGTCAATCAGGTATAAGAAGGTTGAGTTCAAATTTGATTTTTTCCACAAAAGTTTCAACATTTTTGTTAAGCAATTTTCGAAACATTCTCACAATATTAAAGACTTTATATAATTGGAATGCATTTCATATTTATTTATTCAATTTAAGTACTATTCAAAACAATCTTATAATTAATAATTTTATTTCTGAATTCGGTTCTATTCAATATTGGATCAAAAGAAGAAAAATCAAATCAAATCAATGAATTCATTGTAAAATTTTTATGCTTCTCAAAGACTTTCATTCAAAGGATTTTAAATTTTAAGGCAGGTTAAGAAAAGTTAAAAATAGTTAAGTTAAGAAAAAGGTGAAGAAAAAAATGGGTGAAACCTCTTCTGAGACCATAAGATCTTTACGGAAATTGAAATGAATTTTGACCTAAAAAAGTTATTTATAAGGACATTAACATAAAGTTTTGGCCAAAATTATTCGCGTGAATTATTCGTCATTTTGATAATGCAATTGTAATTTTGATAATATTGAAGTTAATTTATAAAAATAGGTTATAATAGTTCCGCATTCACATAACGATCCCGGATGGCTAAAGACTTTCGAGCAATATTTCTACGGCTATACGGCTTATATTCTTAATAATATGGTCGAAAAGTTAAAACAATATAATGATATGACTTTTATTTGGGCGGAAATGTCATTCATGAGTCACTGGTGGGACAGGTATTACAGTTCATACAATTATAACTTTAATTAACTCTTAACTCAATTACTCATCATTAAAGCATATTTTATCATATAATCACTTAATTAGCCTCAAAACTCGTCCTGAGCTGAGAGAGTCTGTGAGGAATCTAATAAAAAGAGGACAGCTTGAGATAGTGACGGGCGGATGGGTTATGACTGATGAAGCGGCCGCTCATTATTATGATATGATTGATCAGCTTATAGAAGGCCATCAGTTCTTAAGATCATCGATCGGTTTAACTCAAGCGCCAGTCAATGGCTGGTCTATCGATCCTTTTGGTCACGGATCGACTCTTCCATATCTATTACAAAAGGCTGGTATTAGTAATACACTTATACAACGAACTCATTTTGGTTGGAAACAGCATTTGGCTCAAAAACAACAGTTGGAATTCATTTGGAAACAAATGTTTCAAATTAAGACAAAAGCATCGGATCTGTTCTGTCATATGTCTCCCTTTGACTTATATAGTATTAAATTCACTTGTGGTCCAAATCCTGATATCTGTCTTCAGTATGACTTCCGTAAGATTGCCGGCGAATCCTCTGAATCAACTTCTGTTTTGATTAATAAAGAAAATATTGAAGAGAGAGCTGATCTAATGTTAAGCCAATACGGAAGACTCGCTTCAGTATTTGCTCATAATATAGCACTCATACCATTAGGAGATGATTTTCGATTTAATTATGATATAGAATGGGATCAGCAGTACAACAATTATAATTTACTTTTCGAACACATCAATAGTAATAAATTAAAGTACAATAACACACATATAATGTTTGGAACACTGGCTGACTATTTTACTGAAGTTCATCATAGGATGGAAAAAATCAATAAAAATAATTATCCCAAATTAGTCGGAGATTTCATGCCTTACGCAGACATTTACGCTGATTCTAAACCTAACTATTGGACTGGATTTTTCACAACAAGACCTTTTTGGAAGTCATTGTCCAGAGAATTACAACATATGCTCAGAAGCGCTGAAATATTGTATTCGTTGGCCCGGAATCTCGTTCGACAAAATGGTAACATAAGAATGAGTGAACGTTTGGATAAGGATTACATGTTTCTGACGACTGCTCGCGAAAATTTAGCTCTTTTTCAACATCACGACGCCATTACCGGTACATCAAAAGAAGCTGTTATGGAAGACTACGGGAAAAGATTAAATCGCGGTATCATTGAATCGATGGGTATTATTTCCCATTCAGTTCAGTTTCTATTACTCAAAGACCACTCAATAAAGCCCTCAGATTTGAATGCAGCGCATCCTATGACAGCTTATCTCTTTCCTGATATTCAACGTCCGGTTTGGGATCAATTGACTCAAAAAGTCGCGCTTTCGATACCACCAGTGGATGGAAGAAAAATAGTTTTGTTTAATTCATTTCTTCAGACGAGAATCGAACCAATCAGAGTATTTGTGAAGAAACCTATGGTTAGGGTAATTGATGCTGAAAATGGAAATGAACTCCAAATACAAATCAATCCCGTATTCAACACAACGGCTGGCATTTCTACCAATACTTATGAAATTGAATTTATCCCAACTCTTCCTCCACTTTCTTTAACAACATTTATAATAGAAAAGCGTCACACCAGAGATCATGTGCCCAAAAAAGCTAAAATTTCTATCTTTTTGAACGATGCGAATAATGACGAGCCAGGAATGGATTTAAATGATGAAAGAAAAGGACAGCAAATATTCAATTTCGACAATCCATACGATAAAGACTTTGAATTAGAGACCCCTTACATGAAAGCGAAGTTCGATCGACACACAGGCTTTTTGAGCTCAATTTATAACAAGAAATTAAAGATTAAACGACAAACTCATCTATCATTTATGGCTTATAAATCGGCTGATTTTTTGAGCGGCGCCTATTTGTTCAAACCCTCACAATTCGATTCAATGCAAAACATTACTGAAAGATTTCCTATTATGAGACTTATTAACGGAGAAATAAGCTCTGAATTGACAGTCATTTATCCTAATTTTATTGAAGTCAAGTTCAAAGTATACCACAGCGAAGCCCCCATTGGAAGTGGTCTTCAAATTCATTGTACTTTTGATATCGGAAAACGACCTGATCTTCTCGATTGGGAATTAATTATGAGAATACAGACTGATATCAAAACTATTGATATGAAAGACAATCAAAGAAGTTTTTATGTTGACTCAAACGGGTTCCAAATGATTAAAAGAATATATAACCAAAACTTAGGAATTGAGGCAAATTATTATCCAATGACAACAGCGATGTATATCGAAGACAGAGAATCGAGAGTCACTTTACTATCATCTCATTCTCACGGAGTCTCGAGTCCTGTCGACGGTTTAATCGAAGTAATGCTTGAAAGAAGAATACGTTATGACGACAACAGAGGTTTAGGCGAAGGAGTTCTTGATAATAAGTTAACTGTTTCTCGATTTGTGATCGCAGTCGAAGGTCTAATTGAAGAGAACATAAATGATAACACAGTTATTCCCAATTTATCTCATTTATTGAACTCACTTTCGTCGACATTATTATTTCCACCTGTTTTATTGGCATCAAATGGTAATGAAGACCGACCCTTACATTCAAACGTTAGTTTTATTGATAATCCATTCGATTGTGACCTATTTCTAGTCAATTTTCGAACTCTTCCTGATGTTAATAATTTTACAATCCCTTCGTTTTCAAGTTTATTTATAATTCATAACAGAGGAAATTCATGTAGAGTTAAGCAACAAATTAGTCCTTTATCTCTACTCTGCGCTAAACCAAAAAACAAAGCAACAAAACTATTGCACACAAACGTACAATCAATAAATGAATGTTCATTAACAGCGATGAAATCATTCGATCATTTGAATGATTTGAGCGCTATTGATGTCCCACAAATGGAAATAAATGCTTATAATATAACTTTTGCGGTATAACTCTTATAAAACGATATGTGATATAAAGCCTATGCTTCGAAAAGTACGAATACATTAATCCTAGTATTAAATACATTAAATTTATTGTTTGATTTGTAAACTTAATTGATTATCAATCAGAATGAAAAGTATTATTAGAATTTGTAACCATCCGTCCGATTGATATATCTTACGAACGGACAAAATTTGCAATACATATAACGCATGTATAATATATTATTACCGGTTATATAAATAGTTAGTTATAAACTAACTTTAGTGAAGAGTTTAATACTTATTTGAAAATATTCTCAAACCCTTTCGACTCGAAACAAAAGTTTGTATTGATTTCGTTGCCATTTAATAATGCTTTAAAGCATTTAATGCTTATGTAAAATAAACTTTGGGATAAATGAGTTTATTATAACATCCATTTCATTAATAGAAAATCACATTCATATAAACATTAACAGTATTTTATTAGAAATTATATTATCGTTGAGTTTAAATAATATATATATTAGTTATTACAGAATGAAATCAAACTAATTGAGCAGTTTGTGTGACATTTTTATCATTGCGTTTCAGCAATTCTTATGAATGCTATGCTATTCAGTTTAAATTTGATTTGAAAGAGTATTAAACTTGTTCGCAATATTATAATCTTTATTATACATATGAATAATGTATAAAATATCGGCAATAACTTCATTGTTAAGAACAAACGCCTCACAAATTCAAATGACGGTTTGAATAAAATAGTTATTTCTTATGTAAATTTTATTTCAAACTTTTGTTATATACTGGCTGTGAATATGAAATTCCATTCAAATGTATTGTCCGACGTTTCATATCATATCCACTAATCTAAAGATTTCAATTTAAGACCAAATCTAAGTTATTAACAATGGGTATAATCTTAGAACTTATCAAAACCTGAACTTGTCTTGAGTTACAATCATGAGAAAAATATTCAACTTTTTTGTATCAATTTAGTGTTTGATGTACTGTATTTTCAATGATTTTAGTAATTTATTTCTACTTTTCTCATGTCTGTAACTGATGTCAAAGTTAGGGATTATGTAATAGAATTGACTTTTATATGTTGTAAATGAAAAGAATAGTCTTGAATTCTAAGATTATATTTCAGACCATTCAATATGATAGAGGAGACGTTGGATATTATATTATGCGAATGAAACAGCAGTTTTAGTTAAACTTGACAGCAAAGCATTCATTTGTTTTGAACGCTTTGTAAACAATTCAACAAATGTATGGCAAATGATTTTAAAGCCGATTTAATTAATAAAATTTTTCAAAAGACACGTTTTATCAATTCATTTATAGATAAATTATTGAAAATGAGACGATTTGAATGTTGAATCAAATTCATTAATATGCTTATAGTTTAGTTACGCTCTGATTCCAGAGAAGAGAAACTTTGATTAAACCTAATAATTAGTAAAGTATTTAAAATTGAAAGTTTTAATCTATTTGTATATGATCTCAGATCTCAAACAAGTTTATAAGCCTTAGAGTAAAACATGATGTGTTAATTCAAATTCATAGTGTTTCACTTCTTCGAAACTTATAAAATTGTTTCAACGTGTTTATCATTCCAAATGTGTTTCAATTACAGTGCGCTCAATAACTCAAAACTAAAACAGAAGCAAAATTAGAACTTTAATTTCATTGATTTTAAACATAGAGGCTATAAATCAAAATCAAATATAATTGGCTAAGCTTTTGATATTGAGTGAGGCGTCGATTCTGATGTATTTGAAACTTAAAGAACTTTTTAAAAATAAAGTTTTGCCTGAATCAGAAAACAAATGAACATTTAATAAATATTTCCGCATTAGATTATTTTCCCTCAAACTTACTATTAAATGTACTTATTTTTTGGCACAATAAAACTCTTTCATAATAACAATTTAGGTTTTGTCTAAAGTAAGAAAAAAAGTTATTGTATGGGAATTGAATGAAAAAAGTATGAAAAAAACAAAACGTGACTCTATGAGGATCTTCTGTGATATATAAGGCGATATCCATTAGGAATTATTAGGTATTATAATTATCCAAAAACCGCTGCTCTAATCGTTTTCTCGGGTTTGTATAGTCTTAGAAGAGCACCTGTGACTCGTTGTCACTAATGAATGCAGGTGTGAAAGACCAGTTGTGGACATGACCACCCACTGCTTTAATATAATAGATTTTGAATAGATTGAGGTCATTTACTGGATAAAATTGCCTTTCGATCAAATGTATGGCTTATATGGCTTTACGACCTTATAATAAAAGGCTTGGTATTACTTGAGAAATGTCAACACCTGCTATAGTGTCCGCTTTTAGGTCTTCACTGTTATGGAGTTCAGTTCTAATTAGTTCTACACTTCAATACTTGGAATTTTTATAACTTAAAATACTATTCAATATTTCCGGTATTTTAATCTTAATTCACAATAAGATATCAAGAAAGTAAATCATTGCTCATCTCAACAGTTCATTTGAGTTTATTTGGTTTATTGGTTCACATGATTTGATTTCGATTTTGAGCCAATTAAACAAAATTATTGTGTGTAAGGATTGTATGCACTCATCACGAGTTTAGTAAGGATTTGATTTATCGAATACCACAGTTCAATAGTATGGACAGTAAATTCCATACGAGATAATAATTTGTTTAAATTTTACCTGTTTTGGTCATTTGAGAAAAAATAATTACCGGTTTATCAATAAGGGATATAAAACTCATAACTTTAATGTGAATATAAAGAAAAGTTCATATATTTAGCTATTTTACTCTATTGTAAAGTTTTGGAATTTGTGAAAATTTAATGCTTTTATTGTTGGAATAATTTAAATCATTGTCCGCAAAAGTGTTTATCTTTTTATAAGAATCAGCGGGTGTTCAGAACTGATATCAAAAGAGCTGATCGGTTTCCTCTTTGCTCCTCGAATTTGGTCGAACCGACGGAAGAGCAGACAAAAGTTGACATTTGCAGAGCTCATTGACAATAGATGAGCAGTGCTTCTCTTTGGTGCTTCTTTTGACGGGTTTGTGTACATTTGGGATTGAAAGACTCTCACAAATATTATACAGCCATATATACAGTCATGCTATACGAGTATTTGTCATTTCTGAGTATTGTAAATACCAAAATCACCGCACCTTTACATTCACCTTTATATTGAGCTTTATATTCCTTTTATATTCGTCTTTATACATATATTCGTTTAGACATATTAGAGAATGATTCTTATAGGTGTTACTTCTTAGAGATGACCCTATATTCCTATATTGCACTGTTTTTTCGGCAGTAACTTTCAAGAAAAGAAAAGTAATTGTATGCAGAAAGTCGTGAATGAAAAATATAATTTTAGGTTTTATTAGTGGAATGGAAAGCAATGGTCATTATACGTACGCGTGTCTGAATGACACTGCAAAAGGATGTCTTGCAATTTCCGATGAGTTGTTAACATTAGTTGTTAACATTAGAGGCTTTAAATCGTAAAACGTGATGATACATAAAATCGCGTCTCTTTTCCTTCACAAATATACAGTAGTTTCTGAAATGAACAAAATTCAAAATCCCTGCGAGTAGTACTTCTACACTGACTGCTTGTTAGCTCTTTTTTACATCTCATGCATTAACGATTTTTCAATGAAATCACATTTTTGTCAAAATCAATATTCAACTAAACCTGTAATTCCCAATCTTTTCAATTCTGAGTCCCCTAAATAGGGCGTAAACAGTGTGTCAGAAAGAGAGATTCAAATGTTGATTTAATCATCGTTATGGTCTAACTTCTGGGCCGCGAAACAGCTGAATAAAAGCCCTAAACTATAACCTAATACAAAATTGAATATATTTTTATCCCAGCCTCCAATGTTGATGACGTCAAAAGTAACGTTATATTGCAACTGAAGGCGGAGTATTATATATAACCATCCAAGGAGTCACTCTCACAGCCAAACACTGGTAATCGGTTCTCAACTTTTGATATCATTCTTGTCTCTCTCTTCTCGCATCTCAGAGTTATTTCTTCAGCATTCACTATTAGGTGCGTGTTTTATCACTCGCTCTTTTAATCAAAAACAATAACCGCGAGTATATGTTTGTGTATATACATTGACTATGAATATAGTTTTAAGTCTTTATCTTCAAAGTGTCATTTGTGTGCCATCGATTGCCTCATCGAAATGCATTTGTTAATAAGTAAAAGTGTGCTCGAACTTTGTTTATTCATAACAATGTTTCTGGTTTTTTACGGAAGGATAAATGTTTGTGATGCTAGAAAAAAATCTAGACCTCCATTGATTGAGGAAAGACAGCCTAAACTTTATAATAGACCTACTCGTAAGTTAACGCTTTCAATTATCAATTATTCCAATTATTTACCATCATTTCAAAACAAATTCCAAATTATTATTCATTTAATTTGTTATTTTCACGATACTTAAAACGGCGCCAAACTTATACACCTGTACATTAAGTGCTATTTATTATCTTTGCATAACATTTAATGCTCTTAATTATTTCGCAAGCGATTTAAATAACTTCAATTACAACCAAACTCTATATTTTTTTCTATCATTTAATTAATTTATCAGACATCAGATCCCTATGAAATTTATATTCAAAACATTTAAAACATTTGGACCCATTTGTGATATGAAATTATCATAGAATTATTGAATGATAGAATTTAATAAAGATTACAACTATTCGTTTACAGCAATTAATCTTCAGATAATATGTTTTTGAAAAGGTATCTCTAAAACCTGTGGTTGTAATAAGAAATTGTTTTTGCTGTTGAAATACGATATAATATGATATAAGCATTTGTAGGTTTGTTTATTATTTTAGTAATATATTGCTCACTCTATTTCTTATCTTCTCATTAAGATTGTCCTTTTGGTAATCAATCTTATGAAATTGAAGAGCGCTGGAGACCTAATTTACAGCCTTTTGGAGTCTATTACTGCATAAGATGCGAATGTGTGGCCGTAAGTCTTGTTTCAATTAATTTATAAATTCAAAGCATTGCTTATGCTATACGTGATCACACGTGATAATTATACTGCAGAGATGGTTCATATGATTATAAGCTACCTTTGCATTAAGTATTTGTTGAATTGATGCTGACTTTTGTTTTTCTCAATTTTCAAAGTCAAATATAAGGATTCTGTGCGTGGGTTTAAAAAATTGCAGAATTTATCTGTATATCACTTATATTTGTCGAATTATAACTTTTTTAGTTCTTTTTCCTAAAATAAGTAAATTGGAATCAATTTTAAATATTTTTTCAACCCTTATCTTTTAATTAATTTGTTTGAAAATCTTCACAACGAAAAACATAACCACTTTTGATACAAAAATTTCTATAACATATCCACCGGAAGTAAGTTAAATATAAGCTCGAATTTTTCAATTGAAGGTAAAATTTTGAAAATATTAGATACAATCTGATTACAAAAATGAACAGGAAATTTTGTTGAATTTCTGTGATTAAGTAAATGAGAAAGCATTTAGTTTTTTCCGCGGGTGATATTTTGAGAAAACACTGTAATCGAAAGCCGAATACTAAAATTGCTGTAAAACATAAATGTGTTAGTTTGAAAGCTCCAGTTGATTAGAACCTTGAAAAAATATTTGCATCACTATACAAGTATAACTAATAGCGTCGTAAATAATTAAGCCTCAAAAAGTAAATTCAACTTAAAAAAGGCTCCATTATTAACGACGCTATAAGTGGTACAAATAATTTTCTGGATTCTAATCAACTGCAGCTTTCAATGATATGTAGTGTTAATCCTCTAAAAAATAGTTAATAAGTAGTTATGACGTAAGTCTACTCTAACACTCGTCTACTCTAACATCTAAAATACAGTTTAAGACACTCTAAAATTGATAAGAGATCATAAGTGCTCCTGTGGTTTAAGGCATCCGACATTAATTCGGAAGACTTGAGGTTGAAGTCATGGGCTGTAAACATATTTTGTATTTATCAAAAAATCCACTTAATAAGTGACAAATTTCTGTCTGTCTGTGTTCTTCAATGTCTGTGATCATTCACATGTAGTCAAGACCGATGTCATTTGAATGAACGCTACCCTTAACGGAAGTTTATAGATAATTTTGATCCGAAAAGTGGTCATAACCCGAGATAGAACTGTTTGTGTACGCCTCTGAGGATTTCTATATTTATTACTCGTCTTACATCGCATGTGAACATATCTAAATTGTACTCATATTCCTTCTAATATACGACTATGTTATTTATATTATTACTTAAGTTTATTTATTCTTAATTATTAATACTTAATTCACAAAATTATATTTGAACAAAGATTAAGAATTAATAACTAATCAAATAATTAATAAATTTGAAAAATTCTATTTCAAAGAATATTTTTTGCCATTCATTAACCAATTTTGAATAACCAATGAAAAGTAGTTCGATAATTAACATATTGATTTGAGTATTTTACCCCCTATTCGGGATGAATTACAGATATTTTAATTCCTGAAAGTGGTCACAAATACAATTTTTTCTCCTCTGTTCGTTTTCATATACATTTATCAGATTTGATCAAATGATGAGATTAAATAAACTATTTTCATATTCTCACGCATCTACTTATGACTGATTCTTTAAACTCAACTAATGATAGGGAATCTACAGATTTATATTCTAACGAATTTGAGCTATTTATTTATATAACATATCTTTTTGACTAAAGAGTGAAATTTAAACTATATCAGTATATGTGAATTTGATACCAAGGATATTGATTTGTGATTGAAATAGCTTTTAGAATTGGTGAAAAATGACTCCTATTTATAAATTATGATAAATCCTTTTAAGCGCTTTAGAAATTAATTCATAACTCAAAGTGTTGAGTATTACTATTAGTTGTATAAGTTATCAAAATGTGTTTGAAATAGTTTTTCAGATGTGAAACACCCATAATAGTTATACTTTGTTCTTCAAGCAGAATATAATGTCATTTTTCTCAATTGAAAACACTTTTACAGAAAATAAACGAGAAAAATTATCAGTGATAAGAATTAGGTCATTATTGTTATTTTATTCAGTGTATTGAACAAAATTTTAAAAAATAGTTCAGTTATATTTGTAATAATCTGTTTTAGTTTTTCTAAATTTTTCGATGAAATTCTACTTAAATGCCAAAATATTTCATGGAAATTAGAGGATCTCACAAATGAATAGCTTTAACCTAATTGTGTACATTCTCTTCAAATAAAAATGCCTGATTTGAAATGCAATTCTATTATGAATAGCTGTAATGATTTTATATGGTTTAATCTTTTTAGCATTTCAGTAAATGTGTTTAATTACAATATTAATATTATTTTTTAATAATCTTATGATAATATTATTATGACTATTATTTCTTTGTTAACTAATGAAATTATAAATGTTTGACTTCGTTTCAAATCAAGTTTAATGCAAATATTGTATTTTCAAACACTCTTCTTATAAACTTTTGGAATAGTTTTTATTTTAAATCATTTTTTATCCATCAATTCTACTTTAAAAATTCATTTTGAAACTTACGAAACTCGTAGCTTTGAATGTTAAGTTTGATAAAAAGTAATACTTTATCATAATTGTAATTTCATTCAACTTTTAATGATTTTGTTTTCGATGACACTAAAACTACACATAATAATAATGATGTTATCGGATAAACTTTGAATTAATTGCTTAGAATAACTTTCATTTGAATTTTGATATATTGTTTAATATATTGAAAGTATTAAATTTTAACGAACTTTTGATTGATTTATTTATTTAATACTTTATACTATTGAGTGAACTCAAGTTCGTTAAACACATACTCAATATTTATGTCTCACTAGATTTTTGCCATAAATGAATATTAAGTTAAGCCTTTGATTCAATGGGTGTTTATTTATTTATTGTTGGATTTGAGTTAACTCACAAATTGAAAGAGATTTATTACTATCCATTTGCTGTATTAATTTGATAAAAATATTTGTAAAATAAACTCTAAATTTGACGATACACATAAAGTGTGATTTGAAATAGGAATGTGCAAAATTAAACCAATAACTAAGTACAATTTCAACTAATTAATAGTTGATACTGATTATGCCTGAAGCCATTGACTTTAATTTCATTATTGATTCAAAGTTGAAACTTTTCTAGTGTTTCATTACTGCATGTTTTTAATCAATTTGGATTTCCAGAGTTTAACTAAAAACTTACTCAAACAATTCTTTCCAAAATAAGGATCATTTTCATACTTCTGGGGAAAATCAAGTTTATTCATGAGTTTACCAATTCTAACATTATTTAAAGTTTTAAAAACCTTTTAAAAGTACAATTTATTGGTATTTATAAACATATTTTGAGATAAAAGCATTAGTAATGCACTTATCATTTATTGGGTTTAATTTATTTTTATCCCATTTGAAAATTTGAAGTATTTCTATATTTATTCTGCTGTAAAGTTAATAGAAGTTTAATATTTGTTATTTTTATTCTGTTGAATCAATAAAGAATTGGTATTTTAAAGTCACCTAATTCTGAGGGGAGAGGTTTAAGCTCTCCTCAAAAGTGTTTTATATATTTTCTCAAAATTCTTCAATTTGATCAATAGGTACAAAGAAAGAATAGGAAAGTGGCCAAAGTTAGATGTAAAAATATTAAAAATGATTGTCCAAAACCAACTTGTGATGATCCAGTTCTACTGCCAGAAAGATGTTGCAAAACATGTCCCGGAGAAGGTTAATAATATCTTATTTCTTATTATGGTTAATAAGACTTGTTTCTTAATATAGATTATGCGGATTTAGAAGAAGACTTAGCAGTTCGGAAGTTAGAGAACGATGAGGACGATTTGATCAAAGGTAATCATTACACTATCTTATCTTAAACATACGGTCTTTAATGTTAAGCCATTGATAGCCATTCGTGCGTGAATTTGTTGAAACTAATTTATTTGCTTGAAATATGATCTCTTTATCACTGACTTTTGAGATGAATTTATTGATAATAATTGAATAAATTTGCAACTCATATATTAAAAAGTAATATAACTATGCATGCATTGCTTGTATGAATACTATAAGGACTTTGCAATTTATTTAACAATTTGTTTGTGAATGGAGTTCAAGTCTAATTGATTGTGCTATCACTCACTTACAAATAAAAAATAAGTTTACGACTCCTTGAAAAATAAGTTATTAATTGAAATTGTTGAAATTGTTGTGAAAATAATGTTGGTTTCTTGCAGAATATTCAGTTGAATTGAACGGTCGCGGTCTCAAACCCAACGTTCAGACAGATATGAATGCGAACGGATTCCTATATTTTTCAAAGCGTCACTTACATTATACTCTGCATATTTGGGGGTAAATTGAACTTATTTTTATATTTAAAAAGTATAACTCATTTGAATCGAAATAATGTTCAAGTTAATTGAGATTGTGAACGGCTTTAGCTCATTGACAAGTTGCTGACATAACAAACTGACATTAGCGCTGGCATTAATTCAATTCTTACGCTCACAAAAAGCTAACACAAGCCTTCACTATCTCAAATCACTTCATAAACAATTAATTCTCCGCTTATTTCAACAAAATATAAGCTTGAATTAACTCTTTTATCAAATTGTTCATACCTTTAGTTAAGTTGGTTTTAATTTGTTTTGATAATTAATCATTTCTTTTAAGAACTGAAAGGCCGACATATGTCCGCTTCACTGATGAAGAGGGAAACATTCTGGAGGAACATGAAATCGATTCTTTCTCACAAAATGCCAATTCTTCTAAGGTAAAAGTCAAGACAGCCTAACATGACAAGAGCGCCAATGAGTGCATTTGTCATTAGCATTGAATCGCAGCCTTATTTTTCTAGTTTTGACCTACTCTTAAGCGACTCTCAGTCGCCAATTCTCTTATATTCTTTACAGAAAGCTATAACTCTTTTTACGATTAAGTTTTAGATTTTAGAGAATTTTTTATCGATTCCTTTAAAGATTTCCGGTATTTGGCGTAATGTACCAAAAGTTTATAGAGCAATGTTGCGAAAGGGAAAACTACATTTGGCTGTTAGTATCGAAAAAGGTTCTGATGCCTCTTCAATAATAGCTGGAAAAGTAACCAGAAATGATCTCTCACATCCAGGTCTCAACTTCTTATTTCCAATCAATTTCTAGGTTCAAAGTTGACGCTTAAGTAGAAAATTGTTTATTTATTTTCAGAGGCTCTATTGAATCCAGATTTATTGAATTTGAAACAGACGGCTAATGGCAATGGGATAGCAGTCGTCACAGCGATACCAATCAATGTTCAAGAGAATAACAGTGACATTCAGAAAAAATACATAAACGATGAAGATTCTCACAATAATTTAATCGGTGAGCCATCACATAAATGCTATTATGAGGGAGCGATCTATGAAGACGGCTCTCAATGGAAGGCTCAACACGACGACTGCGAAATGTGCTTTTGTCAGGTATTATATTCTTCACTCAATAACTTCAAAACCCTTTATCAATTACTTACTTAAGAATTAGCTTTCAAATTAAGTTTTTGGATGCGTGAGAAGTCATCTCAATAGACTTATTATAACAAAAATAATTTTAACTTTCAATTCTATGACTTCTCTCTCAACTAGAAATTCTTTCTGTCGCCACTCTTTAACTTTTATGATAATTTATTTGCATAATATTTCATTTCTGATCCAAGTATTTATCTGTTAAAGCGCGGAAGAGTTAAATGTGAACAAGAATTATGCCCTAAATTAAGCTGTTCTAACCAGACAACAGTTATTGGCTCGTGTTGTCCAATATGCCCGAATCAAATAGGTTTGTATATATTTCTTTTCAATAACTGACTCAATCGCTGTCAAACTTTCTCAACAAAAATAACAATCCCATTCTCAAAAACCATATTCTCTGCCAACTCATTAAGACAGTTGCGGAAAATGTGTCGAAAGATAAATGCCATTCAAATCCTCATTTAATGTATTCAAATCAGTAATCGCGGGCCTAAACTTCTTCTCATGTTTGTTATGAGAATGTGCTAAAAGTTTTAATCCATAGATTTTAATATTTTCTAAGAATTTTAGAAAGTTTTTAACTTGAAATTCACTAAACTTTTATGAATTTTTAATCAGTAGTTCAAAAAGTCTGATGAAATTTAATTGAAGTTTTAAATTTTTGCAGATGTTAAGAATGCTATAGATATAAACTGTTCGTAAAAATAATAATTCAAACTTCTAACATATTAAACAATATAAATTTTTGAAATAAAAGTTTGGTCATCTATATTCTAGTCATAATTCTAGAATCAAATAAATAATCTTTTCGAATAGACAAACAGTATTCCCCTATAATTAAATAATATACTTTGAAACCAGAAATAGTAAGCTTCCGGGCCGTGGGTTAGCGATCACTTATCAGCTAGTTTTTCATTGAAGGTTATTTCTAAGTAGTTTTGGGCGCAAAATGTATTCAATTATATTATTCAAATTATAATTACTCTCTCTTTTCTCTTCTAATAATAATTTAGAGGCTTCAAACATTAGCGTCTCGTCAACAAAGGGCTGCTATTTTGAAGGTGATAAAAAATTTCATATAGCAGGCACTCGATGGCATCCATACTTACCTCCGTTTGGATTTGATAAATGTTCGCTTTGCACTTGTCTGGTATTGATTTCAAGCTATATCTTTATTGCCGAATCTATTATAATAATTAATTTATAATTAGGCCGAAAGTCTGATGATTAAGTGTGAAAGAAAAACTAATTGTCCGGCTCTGACATGTCCTGAACAAGAAGCTTATCGAGAGAATGCAATGGATTGTTGCAAACGATGTCCAAGTAATGAGAATTAATTGAATAGTTAGTTTTGATTGTAAATGAGTATTTTGTTAACAGATGCTCCACCTGTCAAAACTATTATATCGGTTGACCAAATGGGAGATCAGAGATCAATGGGTGGCCATCAGAAGAGTCCTAATGAACTGATGGCAGCGGGAGGTATGCATCACACCATAATGTTTCAGAATAATGAGAATGAATATTCATGTAGATTCTGATATTGTCCTAAAGGTTGTCGATTTAGAGGAAGAGTTTATACTAATGGTGATGAATGGCATCCAACTGTTCAGCCTTTCGGTGAAGTCAAGTGTGTAAAATGTCGTTGTAAGGTATATAACATATAACGCATCACATCTTCTATATATTTTTGTGCAAAAGATGTCAATTTACTAAATGACTACTCTTTGCCAAATACTTACTGCAAGTGTTAATACCAAAGTCTAGAGTATAGAGAAACTGATAGAGAGGATAACAACGAGACACGCAGTCCTAACATTTCAGTTTCACTATAATCATCACTGAGTCTTAAAGCAATTCTATTACATCTTCTTCTTTTTCTGTAGAGTAGTTTTCACTTTCAGGTCACTAAACTCTGAGACGTACTGTAGCTTCCATTTAACTCAATGTCATTCTTAACTTACTCTATGAAAAAAGTGACTCTTCTTCTCAATAGTATATCATAAAAGGCAAAATGCCAAACAAGTTTGTGAGGCACACAAATATCCATAGTGTCGCTTAACAAAAATTATTTTTAGATTTCCAATCATTTCATGGATAAATTTTTCAAAATAAAAAGCTTGTGATTTTCTTATTTCTAAAATATATTTTTTTCAACTCAGATGATCTCACTTTTCTTCAATTTAAAATCTTTGAAAAATTGAAATATACCATCATTTTCATAGAATATTTTGGGTGAAACGGTCCCAAAATAATGGCGAAATCAATGATAACATTTATTGATTACCAATTTTATTGATAATTTTATTTTATTCATTAAAAAAATATATGCAATAGATGTTTTTCATTGCTATAAAAATAAAATGATAGAATTTCCCTAAAATAAGATACAGAATAAGTTTCATTATTTGTAAATTATGTTTAGAATATTTAATTTGGCTAAAAAGGATTCTATCCCTTTGATGAATAATGAAGAATTCTCTGAATAATTTCCATTATTTTGATTTAATGCCAATTTTTTGATGATAGGATGGAAATCATAAATGCAAAAGAATAGTTTGCCCTAAAATAACGGCGTGCAGTATTGTTATCAATAAAAACAACGAATGTTGTCCCATATGTGCTGATGATTCAGGTAAATCTTATTTCATAATTTGTCTTTCACAATATTTTGAATAACAATTTTAAAAATAACTAAAGAATGTGATGACATAATTTTGAGACGTCCTTGAATTGAGGATATATTAATTCAATAATTTATTCATTTAAATATTACAGCAAAGTGTATATGTCTGAAAAGAGTTATGTATAAAAAAGTGTTTTTTTATAATTAGATGATATGATGATGAAGAATCAGCCAGAAGTTGTACATAATAGGAAACGAGGAAAGAATCAACGGAGAAATAAAGGTCGGCGAGCATTACATCTGTCGCAAACGCGTAGTTCTGCAGCAATTCCTTAGTTTTGCAACGAATGCAATTTCTTTTCTCATTAAAATAAGGCGAGAAATTCTAATATCAATTGTCTAACCTTTTAGTTTTTCTAATTATCTTAATTTTTCCAATAGAAAAGAGCTTCAAATTACGCGAATTCAGCGAAATTGAGTAAAAAATGGTCAACAGATGTCACGAGCTTTTACTCAAAGTTTTTTGAAGCAATTTATACCTACCATTATATAATAAACTCATTTACATTAAGTTTCAAATTTTCATTTCAGTAACAATTATTACATAAATTAACGAATGTTTAATATTTTCAATAAAATATTTACATAGAATCAGAAAAGTTCGGATTTCAAACAAACCCATTGAAATAGACAAAAATTGCTAGAAATTTGAGGTCACAAAAGAGTTTCATAAATTTTTTATATGATCAAAATCGAGAATCCTTATGAAAACTACATTTATTCATGTGAGAGGAATATGTATTGATACAAAATTTGAAATTCTTTCTCAAATGTGGAATTCATTATCGTTTGAAATATCAAATATTAAATTCTCCGTTTTATAAACATAGGAAGTTTCAAAACTTAATTTGATTTTGAAATTTCCATATAATATAATGCTAAAAAGGCATCTTTTCAAATATCAGGACTGAATTCACTCAACTTATAAAACACAAATATAGGGTTATCTTATTTGTTCGATTTGAATAAAATAGAAAAACTTTTTCAAACTTATTGGAGAAATGAAAAGAACAATAAAATATTGAACACAATTTTGGTCATATCCTTGAGATTTACGAATGATTTTATGATAGACATCATTCTTGTGTTGAAATTTGAGACTTGCAATTAATGTCAAATGAATGAATAAAATAAATGAATCTCAATCTGTTTTATAGTTTAGTGAATTGCTTCTGAATGGTCTATAATTTCAAAGCAATTTAAAGTTTGGAAAGAGAAGGATTTCACGTTATGACTATGGCTTATGCAAATACTGTACAGTCTTTTAAGGCTTATTCAATGCTTTATATGTGATCTTTTACGAGTTTTATGTCTAAGAATAAAAGTTCTCAAATCTTTCTCACATTCTTTATTTCAATCTTTCCTTGAATGTCAATTGTTCTCAATTCTATTCAATGAATAATAGTTTTGTATAATTTTTATTTTGTTCTCAGAATTTCTTATTTAATTCGACTTAAGTATTCAAACTTGTTTGCAGTAAGTATTGAAAAGAATATTTTAGATCAAAATTTTGAATTTTATAACTCAAGATTGCAAACTATATGTTCAAAAAACAAATTAATTCAGAGATCAACTTTTGGTTCAAATTTGATTACTTTCGAACTCTAAGCCGAGCGCTTTTTTAAGAATATAGACATAACTGTTCAGCATTTATGTTTAGACTCCATAAACCATTCAATTAATTCTTTTCAAGTCAAAAATAAGGCCAAATCAACTATCAATAAATTAAATGTTGATCTAATAGTAATGAAAGTTAAATACAAGCTCAAAAACATGCTTTCAATAACTATTTTCAACAAGTTTCGGAAAACAAATTGAAGGAAAACATAATCGTATTAATTATATTAATTATAGATCAACTACTCATTCGAAGTACCGGTAATGCGGAATGTTCTATACACTAACAATTTGCTATCTTTATATATAAATAAACTTATAAGAATTCATTTAATCAATATTGAAGTCATAAAAATTCATTATTAAGTTACTCATTGAAAGCTTTGAATGACTTATTAATCTATTTGATGTTTGTCATATGTTTTCAATCTTTTCTATCTCTCAATAGACTTAATTTAATGTTCTTTTAAACATCAACTTTTTCGAGCTTCACATTAAATTATATTTATTGTTGTGTTTGATATAATTTAGACCATTGAATATTAATTTTTAATTATGACTGAAATATGGCATATAATGAGCAATAAAAATATTCAAATTGATATTTAGCTCATTTTGAAGCTTAATTAATGAAAAGGACATATTTTTGCATATTGTGTACAGTATCTGTAAGATAGGCTTGCAGTTTAACCCAATAGTCATTTTGATAAGACTTGTAATCTTTTTTCAAAAGTCTTTATCAAAATTCAAATCGAGCAAAAACTCATAATTGATAAAAGAGTCAAATAATGAG